>CAUYQG010100876.1:0-29484 GCA_963574415.1 Tarsius wallacei | reverse complement strand
AGTTGGAGTCTCACTCCGTCACCCAGACTGGAGTGCAGTGGCCGCTCCCGGCCACCGCAGCCTCGACCTGCTGGGCTCCGGCGATCCTTCTGCCTCAGCCTTCCAAGTAGCTGGACCTGCAGGCGCACGCTACTACGCCCGGCTAATTTTTGATTTATTGTAGAGATGAGGTCTCACCAAGTTGCCCAGGTGGGTCTCGAACCCGTGGGCTCAGGTAATCCACTCACCTCAGCCTCCCAAGGCGCGGGATTACAGGCTAAGCCACCAAGCCCGGCTGAAATAACTATTTCTTACTACGTGTCATTGTGTTAATCGCCACCACAGTTCCATCCAATATTTTTGCTTTCTTTTATTGCACTAGAATATAAGCTCCACAAAAGCCGAGACTGTCTTTATACTCAGTCCCTAGAATGGGGCAAGGCATAGAGTCTGTGCTCAGTTACTGAGTGAGTGAATGGTACAGACCAAAGATCCTTGAAGATCCCACAACTTAAGTGACTTGCCTGAGGTCACATTGCTAGCAGGAAGCAAAGGTAGAACTTGAACCCAGGACTGTCTAACTCTATAGTGTTTTTTCTTCCAGATTTCTGGGATAGGTCTCTTTGTGGTATAGAAAAATGGAGATTGGAGATCCAAAGATATTCAACAAAAGCTCTAGTTTGAAGTTCAGGAAATGTAGATTCTTTCTGAAATCCCTGTGTGACCTTAGAAAAGTCTTTTTTCCACCCAAGCCTCTGTTTTCTAATCTGTAAAAATGAAGAGATGGAAGCAATGCTCTCTAAGGATGTAGGGGGTCTTCTTGCCCCTAGGGAAGTTTATGCTTGGCCATCTTCCATGTGTACTTGGAGTTAGTGTAAGGCCTTGGAGGGAGGTGACTAATTCACCACCCAAGCATGTGAGGAGAATAGTCAGTTGTGTTTTATTTCAAAGTGCACAAAAACTCAAAGGTGACATAGTCCTAGGGCAACAAACAGGTGGCACCCTGAAATGAAAGTTGAAGAGAGAAGGAAAGAAAAACAAAGTAGAGGCACTTGAAGGCTTGACAACAGCTTTTGATTAAAAAAAGAGAGAACTCTGATTCCACTCCTGGGTTGGCGCAGCATATAATCTGAAACAGGCGCTCAGGTTGATAATTGTGCCCAGATCTGATCCCTGGCACATAAGAGCACGGCTTTTAAAAAGAAAAAATAGGCGTGTGTCTTTAAAGCCTCTCTGCTTATATGTGATTTTTTTCGTGCTCATTTGGAGATTGCATAGCTGGGCCCTTGCATCCAGCAAAGGCTTTCTTCCCCTCTCCCTGGCCTGGGGATTATTGATTTGGAAGGCGAGGCTAATTTACATGTAAATAAATCTCAGTGCTGGGCAGCGGGATGGGACGTCCAGATGCCGTGACTGACTTGCTGACATCACGGCTTCATTAGCATGCGGAGGATGCAAGCACTGCAACAGCGACTTCTCAGGCACCACCAGCAGCGCCACCGACAGTTATTATTATTTTTTAACCGAGCAGCACATTTCCTGGTTCAGTGGCTTGGGCTCTGCGAGTGGCTGACTGGTTGCCTGGGTCTGGCTCCGGATCAGTTGGTGACGCCGAGACTGGGGTCTGTGACTTCCTTCAGATTGTCGTGAAGAAGGGGAGTTCAGAGGAAACTGGGGTTCTCAGGAAGGCAATCGCAGCGCTCATGCAGATCCAGAGGAAGAGTAGAAGTCATACTTTTCCCCCTGCTTGGTGAATTTCCCAGCAGGGTCTGGAGCCAGCAGTGCTGCTTTCCCTGAGGGAATGTAGAACAGCTCAGCTTGAGCCTGCTGCCAGCTTCAGGAAGGGTTCAGATTTGGGAAAGGGGTTTGAGAAGAAGATGCTTTGGCTGCCTGAGGTCCTGCTTGTGTTCTTAGAAGTCAGACCCAGGGAGAAAGTGAACTGGGGCAACTGACAAGCTCCGAGGGTCTGGCAGAAGCTTCCTCTGAGACGGGGCATTTCATCCTCCCTGGAGGTGGGTAAGAAATTTGTTATAATTCACAAATTAAACAGCATTGTATTTTCTAGGTAGGATAAGAAAGCCAAATCTAGGGCCTTTGCACTGGGGGAGGTGTGGGGGCTCTATTTTCTTGGCCAGGTGGCAGTTTTGGTGACTCTCTGGTCCCTTTTGCCTTTTCTGTGCTTATTGGAAAGATCAGATGGTAAGTGATATGTCACAGGCATAGAGAGGCCTTAAGAAACACTTAAATCTTTCTTGGTGCTTAAAAGGCAGTGTTTCTCTAGAAGTGCAGCTTTCTTACAAAATAATAATATGGAGGAGAGGCTTTTAAAAAACCAAGCACCTGGTAGTGTTCACATACAGTAGTCATTTCAGCACATGATGTCAGATACCATTAGGGCATCTGAGGAACCAAGACTTAGCGAGACTTCCAGGTAAAGAAATGACTCTCAGATTATTTAGGTTTAATTTTAGCCAGTGCTTTCAGATTAGAAATGGTGACAGAGCTTCAGAGTGTGACTGCATAGCCTGGTTGAAACACATAATTTGGTTTGCTTTCTATACTGGATTTCTTGAAGGAGTGCATAGTTAGTTTTCCTCACTCTTGGTTTCTCGAAAACCAATCACAACATTCCTAATCTGCCATGGAGGTCTTGCGATGAAATACAGATTTTTTAATCCCATTATTTTTTGTTATGTGGTCTTGGGCTATGCTGGGGTCCAACAGGATGCTTATGAACCATAAATAATCCAGTCTGGGCCAAATCTCACAGGGGTAAGTGATCCATAGCAGATGTGATGCCATCCACTGGTCCAAATGTGGCTCTTGTATAACTTAGACACATAGATGATTTCCCCAGTGAGAGAGTTTGGCTTCCAATATCAATGCATGTATGAGCACAGTCAGGGGAGGGCTCCAGTGTGCCATGAATATATAGACATAGGCTGCCGTGTACTGAATCTGCAGCTGGAAGCCTGCGATTTGCTTTGCCTGCACATCTCTTCCCAGAGAGTGTTTTAAACCATCTCAGTGAGACTTAAACTAAATGAAGCAGCCTTGCCTCCTTGCTAGAGGCCGAATTGGCTGCTCTAATCCTGCTCCCCAGAAGGCTTACTGCCTGCTGATGGCTTTCACAGATGGGTCAGGATGAGTGTCCCCAGGGGCTTCAGAGTAAGTCACAACTTTGACATAATTACCATATTTTGGAAATTTAGATTTTAATGCCTCCTTGAATGCTTGTAAAGGTTTTGCCTTTCCATCAAATGCTATTTCCCCTCGGGGATTCTTTTTTTAATGTGAAAATTAAAACATACAGGCTCTGTTGGCCGTCGGGCATTGCAGTCTGTAAAGAGTCATGGAGCAGCCAGAAATAGTAAAATAGCGTTGCCTGAAAGGATATGTTTATAAAGATTTACCCGTGCAACGTGGGAGGGAAAAATAGAAATATAGGAAGGAAGATACATTTATGGAAGCTTAAGGAATGAGAAGGAAACTTAGGGGTTAGACTGTATGAGATGTTTATCCAGGGCTCAGACTGTGGATTCAGAAAGAACTAAAGATACTTAGAGCTACCTCTCTGAGCATCAATTCCTGTTGGTAAAAATGGGGCAAGCAATAGAACCTATAAGCATGGTTATAGGTATAAGGATTGAATGAGATGTCATATGAAAAACACCTAGCACAGTGCCGGTCACATAGTAAATACTCAGTAAATGTTAGCTGTTATTATTGTAGTGTTTGTTATTGTTATCTTTTTTGTCATTACCATTATAAGCGTTGTTGCTAAACACAGTCTATTGAAAAAGCGATAGGTTCACATCCATTTGTCTGCAAAGAGGTTTTGCTAGCAGGAAAGATGCCGTCTCTGGTACTGTTATATGCAAATGGTTCCCATGCAGAGAAACTTTCCACCCTCTTGATTGAGTTGACAGAATGAACTGTATGATCCAAAATGACTATATTTTGCCAAAGTAAAAATGACCGGCTGGTATGACAAAAATCATTTCGTACTAGCTGGGACTCAGGTACCCTTAAAGAAGGCATCCTGTTTTGGCAGCTGACGAGTCACATGTAGAAAGCTGCAGGATCCCAATTGAAATCAATGCATTTCTAGATTTCTCTTCTGCTCCAACTATACACGTGAGAGGCAGTCCTTGTTTTTCTTCATTCTTTTCAGCAAAGACATTTGGCTTTTTCTTCTTCATCCGGGGTGGCCATTGAGTATATACTTCACCTGCTGGCTGGCTTCTCAGAAGTTCCAAGGTGAAATCTTGCCACCATCTGGGTGGCTTCAGCTTGTGGGTTGGCCGTTAAGGAAAAGGAATTGGCCTCCCCTGCCTGCCTGCCTGTGACCCAGTCCTTTCTGCCTTTGTTTTGTGCCCACTGCCATGATACATCTTTGCCAGACTTGTGATCCTCCTCCATCATGCCAGTGAGCGTGCTTCAGTCACACAATTGGATGGCTGTTTCTTCCTGTTCTCCCACCACCATCGGAGATGGAATGCTGATGCAGGGGTCTGATGGACAAATTAAAAGTGAATTAAGAAGTCAGAGGAATCTGGCATAAAGTTCTTTCTCAAGAAATTCAAAATTGGAAGCTGATAATTCCTGGCCACCCCTGATCTTTAGTAGAGTTGTGTTTTGCATTGTGGAGAATAATATTTATATCTTGATAACAACCCACCTCCATTGCCTCCTGATTGTGTAATGTGATCTTAGGAGAGTTGCCATACCTCTCTGAACTTTGGTTTCCTCATATGAATATTGGAAATACATTCCTCTGAATGCATGGGATTACTGTGATGATAATGATAACGGCTGTAATGCCCTTACCTAATTCCTGGTACTTACTGGGTGTTGGTCTTTATTTCCTTCCATACCAATGACTTTCATATTTCTCATTTAATTCTAACTTGTGAACAACAGGGGGCAGTAGTTTTAATACTCGTTTAACAGAGAAACCAAAGGACAAAGAGGCAAAACTACTTACCCTCAGTGACACAGCCAGAGACAAACCTTGGTACCCAGTATGGTGCTTCTACTGCACGTCAATTCCAAATACTCTGAGTTTGAAAAGGACTCTTAACCACTCTGCTGCTCTGCCAACCTTGAATTAGCAGAAACCTCTTTATTTGGTAGTCCCCTGGCTGTGGTCTTCTCTCTTCTCTGTTGTCTGCAAACACACACGAGTCAAAAGGCTTTTACCCTCAGATAGGAATTTTGGGTGGCATTTAGGTGAGGATTTGCTTTTGTGCTTGAAGACCCACTGAACCCTTTCACTCCCTCCACGATTATGGTGCTTATAATCAGGTAACTGCTAGTGACCATGAGCTATTTGCAAACTAAGAAGCTTGGGGATGAAGCATTGGCAAAATCTGCCTTCTTCGTTGATGCTTTTGATACTTGCCACTTTGTTCTGTGATAACATGTAAACATTTTAAATGAAACATTCTGGTTTTTATAATATGTGTGTGTGTGTGTGTGTGTGTGTGTGTGTGTACGTGCGCGTGTGTGTTTGAATCAAGCAGGAGAGAAAATCTCCATTGGGGGCTTAGCCAGTTGAGTTTGGAGACTTGGTTTTCTTTTTGTTTAGCCTATTGTTTGAGCAATTTGTTATTCAGAGACTGAAAACCTTAGGCTTATTCATTTCATTATTTCCCCAGGGATGAGGCAGAGGGAGAAAATAAAGCAAGGCTGGAAAACGGGGAAAGAGGGAGAGTTTGGATGGAGGAGTTAAGAGAAGGGGAGGGAAAGGAAGACAGGATGGGGAAGCAGCTGGGAGAATATCAGAGCAATCTCCAATCCGCCATGAAAGTGCTAAACTGAAGGTTCCCTTTGGGTGAAGTCGCAACTCAGAAGGCAAGAGCCTCTGTTCTCCTTCAGCTAAAAACTCTCTCCCCATCTGTCCTAAAAACTCATAGTGAAGCCATTTTAAACCCTAAAACCCTCATTGTGACTAAGCACTGCACATGTTTTCCACTAGAGCACCATGGACCCTTTTCTAAAAGTACATTAATTAAAAGGAGCAGATTTTCAAGTACAATGTGAGCCTGCCTTGCCTGGGTGGGTGTAGAGAGTAAACTTCCAGCACATGTTTGGCTATGAAGTCTGTAAAGATCAAGTTGGCTGAACTGAAGACTCAGAACATAACATTCTATGGGGCACAGAATCCAGAGACATAACTGGTTGGAAGTGGGGCCAAGAGGGAAATCAGAGATGGCCTCATCAGAGTGAGCCTGTAGGAGGAAGGAATAATGGTGATTTCTGATATCCTCCTTCTTCCTGGTGCTAGCTCTTGAGCTGTTAATGTAAACCATCCTGGGGCACTGAAGGGAGCACAGGAGACCTTTATCTCTTGGGATGTGGAGGAGAGCTCGACTTCTGACTGGTACCTTTTACAACCTAGCACCTCGCCTGTCTCAGATGATGGAAGGCTGACTTGAGTTGCCTCCGTCCTTCTTGCATTGGAAGTTCCATTGGCCTCAAGTCCTCCTCCCCTCCTGGGCTCCTTAAAATCAAACCTTATAAATATTACCCATTCCCATCCAGGGTTAAGAGTAACCGGGACAGGAATTCTTAGCATTTCATTTCAACTGGGCAAGATGCCATTTTTCCAGTTCTTTTCTTGGCATCCATCAGTTGTGAGTCCTTAGAGATGCCTGTTCATGAAAGTTCCAGGACTCAACTGAGAAACAGCCATACTTTCTATGGTCACACAATCAGGTATGATTTCAGGGTAGCTATTAGTGTAGATGGCAGTGTATGTTTTGGATATCTGTCTCTATAAAGTCTGTGTGCTAATGTTTGTGTGGATATATAGAAAAAATAATGACTATCATAGACTGAACACCTACTAAGTGCTAGCTGACTTGAAAGATGATTTATATACCTTGCCTTGATAAATTCTTACAACAGTCATGTAGCTAGGTTTTATTAATTCTATTTAATATTTGAGAAACCAACACTCCTAGAATTAACTTGCTCAAGATTACCCAGACTGTAAATTGTGATGCTTGAATTCAGACCCAGGACAATCATAGTCCAAATCTTGAACTATGTCCACCATTTAATGCTTCCTCATGGTTTTTACTATAACATCTTCTGGTTTTTCTTTTCCTTGTAGTCTTCTCTAGGAGTCCTTCATTTGAGAAACACCTTATTATTTAGCCATCGAATTAAAGTCTTTTAGGTAGATCTTTTGGTAAAATTGGAAACATTCAAGAGAATATGTCAGGCATAGAATAGAACATAGTGGCTTCTGCACCTACTGCTTTGAATGTGGCTTTTAGAATGGAAGTATGAAATTGGTTAGCAAGTCGGTAAGACACACGTAGACAAGGACTAAAAACTGCAGATAGGTGGAAGAAGCCCTTTGCTGGACTAGAGGGAACATGGGGGATTCTCCTGGGCTAATCTTATGACCGTGGGCAAACCAATTGGAGTTTGACGAAAGAGGGGCCAAGCGTGTGGCTCTGAATCACCAGTTGTAAACACATCTGGTTACTAGAATGTGTTTCCTCTTTCTGAGCCTCTGTTCTTTTGTTTCAAACATGAGGGTCCTGAATCAGATGATCTGTAAGTTCTCCTCAGTTCTGACCTTAATGAATGTGAACTTTCAGAATGAATTCAGCCTTGTCAGTGAAGGGGTATAATTTGCACTGTGGCTACTCCTGGCGGAGAACTAAAAGGTCAGGTTTTATATCAGGACCTGACCTCTCTACGTTGTGAATGTATGCTGGAGTATGAGAAGTGGTAGCCCGCCAGAGAATGACAGGAGCTTCCTCGAAGAATGGCTGACCTTTGGATGTTTCACACTAGTGAAGAGGAGGTGGTAGGGGCAATGTATTGGTGTTGCTTATTCACTTCAGAAGCTTTCCAGGGCTTTGTTATGGATGCAGGTATCCTAGGAATGCCAGAGACCAAGGCTTCTCTAATTTAATGTGCATGTACCTGGGGTGTTTCTGAAATTCAGATTCTGCATTTTTTTTTTTTGAGTTGGAGTCTCACTCTGTCAACCAGACTGGAGTGCAGTGGCCGCTCCCGGCCACCGCAGCCTCAACTTGCTGGGCTCCGGTGATCCTTCCACCTCAGCCTTCCAAGTAGCTGGAACTACAGGCGTGCGCTACCACGCCTGGCTAATTTTTGATTTATTGTAGAGACCAGGTCTCACCAAATTGCCCAGGCAGGTCTCGAACCCACGGGCTCGGGCGATGCACTCACCTCAGCCTCCCAAAGTGCAGGATTACAGGCTGAGCCACTGAGCCCGGCTCAGATTCTGCATTTTTAGTGAGCTCCCTGGTGGCACCTATGCTGCTCCTTCTAAGCCACCTTTATGACCAACATAGAGGAAAGAAAATGTGACTAACTTCAGAAGGCCCAGATTCTAGTCTCAATTATACCTTATTTGAATAAACCTCAAAAAAATCACTGCTCCATGACTCAGTTTCTCCATCTGTAATAAAAATAATTAATAGCTAACCCTTAATGATTGCTTCCTGTGTGCCAGGCCCTGTGCTCACAATTTCCTGTGTTGTATCTAATTTAATCCACCATATGAGGCAGGTTCTGTTATTATCTGCATTCTACAGAAACTAAGCACAGAGAGGCTGAATAACTTGACCAAGGCCACACAGCTAGTAAATGGCCAAGCTGGGATTTGAATTTATACTATCTTAATCTGGAACCTTCACCACTTATTGAGATAACAGATATAAAAGATATTTGGACTTATTGTGTGTAAGTATGTGTTATTCACGTATATGATATGTACACTCATAAATATTTTGGGTACTTGAGATTATAAAAAGTAGATGTTTCCCGGATAGGATTGTATTGTTTTTAAGTTAAAAATGTTCCAATTTATATAAATTAAAGTCAAATGCATTGTAACATTTTGAAGAGCACAGATGTTTGTTCTGTTATTTTGGATAGTTCATCTGGTAGGGAGGGGAGGATTATGAAAGAGGAACGCTCTGAGGGGTGAGGGGCTCTGGTAAACTGAGTTTCTGAGTATTTACAATTAAATTCTAGTGCATTTTCAGTCTTTTTTTTGTAAATTCGGTCAATATATCAGATCCCTTTTCTGCCGTAATAGGAAGAGGAGGGTTAGCTGAACTGAATGTATCTTGTGACTCAGGATACAGACCCATGGAAATTATTATCCTGAAAAACAAATTTCCAATGAACCTATCTTGTAAGAGGAAGTCAGAAGAGGTTGATTGTAAATATCCTCTGAGTTTGATATTTGTCACTTCACTGGACATGAGGCTGTGATCCAGCAGCATAAATATATGTCTGCTTTCTCCCTTCCCTTCTCCTTGTTATTCTCCCAGAAGCTTCTATTCGAATAATAAAGGAGTCTTCTTCAGTGGGGAAAGTTATTTCTATTTGAATGTATACCCGTTTGGACTCCATTCTTAGAAATGTCCTGACCATATGATTAGTATGGCAAGTACCTGGCACCTGCATCACCAAGTCCCAATCTCCTTGATCATTGCAGATCTCACTAATGACTAACAAATTCTTTCTGTGAAACCTCAGATTTCTTCTCAGCACAGCACTCCAGCAGCCTGTACTCATGAGTTGTAGTTGACCCAAGAGATTTAATCTACATGCCAACTCTACCCTCAGATACTCCCTGGAAATTAGTTCTCTTTTCAGTTTAGTAAATATGTATCAAATACCTACCTATTGCCTAGGTATGCTGAAAATAAACTCGATTATATTTTCTATGTATGCTACATTTTATTCTTCCAAATGTGGATGATCTGTGGGCTTATTGAAAGTTTTTGTTAGTCACGCGTGGTAGTGCACGCCTGTAGTTCCAGCTACTTGGAAGGCTGAGCGGAAGGCTCACCAGAACCCAGTAGGTCGAGGCTGCGGTGGCCAGGAGCGTGCCACTGCACTCCAGTCTGGGCAACAGAGTGAGACTTTAACTCAAAAAAAAAAAAGAAAGTTTTTGTTAGTTGAATTTTTGATAAATTAAGGTTTAATAGGTTTTTTTCTTTCTCTGAGATATACATTCTGTTATTCTGATTAAGATGGTAACCATTTTTAATGGTAACCATTTTGATATAGGATCTCTGTCCAGGTCTCCTGCTGTGATGCTCTCAGAGAAATACCTCTTCTACAATGAGGAGTGTTCCGTAGCATCCTCTGGGCAACCACATCATTGGTTAGGTGGCCAGTGCATACAGAGCACCTGTTCCTAGCTCAGCAACTGCATAACCCTCAACTGAAACCCTCCCTTCCCCTGACAGCTTGTCCATCAACACTCAGAACTTCATTTAAATTGCTGCCTGAGTCTATTACTTGCTTTTGAGTTCATCATCTCAGAAGTTGCTAGGAAAGTCTGTCAAGACTAGAAGCTTGCCATGGATTGGAACAATGACTGCCCTCCTCCTCCCCCGCAAAAAAACAAAAAAATCAAAAAAACCTTACTGTGCAGGTTGGGCCACTCCAAAAACACCTGCTTCATTAGGAAGCAGGGTGAAAATGCAGAGCAAAAAATTCACATGCTTCTCTGTCAACAACAGGAGCTTCCATTCTCTCTAGACTTGCTTCTGAAAGGGGAATAGGTGGAAAGCAGCATAATCACTAGGCCTGATTGATCGGAAAGCTTGAACCTGCCTTTCTTTCACTTTGTCGATTTGGCTGCCTAACCAGCTGCCTAAATACCAATGTCGTTTGCTCTTGTCATACTTAAAATTGTTTTAAATCCTGCACCACTGAATTGCTAAGATGCAGCATCCTAAATGGTAACTATGATATCATGTGCTATTTTGAATTGTTAAAAGAACATTGCAGAAAGTGAGAAATAGCAATTGAGCATCTGCAAGATACAAGGCCCTGTGAATAGTTTAAAATATAGGAACAGATCTTTTACATTTAACCAGTTTTTCAAACCAGATGTTCTTAGCTTGGGACCCAAGGGCAACAAAGGACCCGACAGGATTGATGAACTTTCTGAAATTTAGTGCAGAATTTTCTATGAATGTGCATATGCTCCTTTTTTCAAGGAAGAAGATCCCACCTTTCATTAGTGTTTTAAAGGCATCAAATCACTCAAAAGGCTAAGAACTACTAAATTGGGTGGTAGGTTGGTGTAAACTCATCCAGATAAATCTCCTTGGGTTAATGTGGGACTGGAAAAAGAATTTACCCTGCCCCATGAAAAATACAATATTTTCTACATGACTACCCAGGATCTAATGTTAAACCCTGTGGAGCTGGAAGGAGAGAATTACCTGATTTCCTTCCATTTTACAGATGAGTGAATTGAGGGCTGTGATTTCAGCTGCCAAGGCCACAGGAGTTCTTGTTCCTTCTGTCTCTGATACTTTTTATTTTTCACTAAACAATTTAACAATTTATTGAACATTTACTTTGCACTAGGCCAGCATTTTTCAGTCTTTCTATACTTCAAGGCATTCTTTAAATATTGGGCATTTTGCAGTACAGTAACAGAATTAAGTTACATTATAGTTATGGTACATTTTCAGCGGTAATCTAACTTCCTCATCCTAACCTTATGCATTTGCATGCTTTCATTTAATTGAGGCCAAAGACAGTCTTTCTTTGATGTGGTCTTGGTGAAACACTACTCATCATGTAGTTGAATCATACTCTACATTTTTGACATCATTGTAACAATATACATTTTCAGTTATTGTAAAAATATAGATATAAAAAATAAAATTTACATGTTGATCATATCTTGTTTATATGCCCTTGAAAGGTTTGTGGCCCAGTGGTTGAGAACTGTCAAGCTAGATTCTGGAGTAGGTATTAGGGATTCAAAATTTCCAAGAGCTACTTATTAAATACTTATTGTTCTAGATAAAAGAGAAAATCCTTGACCTTATGAAATTTACATTACAGTGGGGAAAATGTATAATAGACACATTAATAAATGAAATGATTTCTGAGAGTGACAAATGTTAAGAAAAAACATGTAAAGGATAATAAAATGGAGAGTGAATGAGAAAGGAAAGTGAGCTATTTTTTTTTTATAAAGTCCTTGGTAGAAGTGCCTTTGGGTGAAGATGTGAATAGTGAAAAGCAGGCCAGCTTTTCTGAGGGAAGAGTATTCCAGGACTAGGAACAGCCACCGCAGAGATCCTAAGAGAGGGATGGTCTTGGCAAGTTCAAGGGACAAATGAAGACCACTGAGGCTAAAGCATGGTAGGCAAGGTGGAGCATGGAGTGCAACAAGATGAAGATGGAATGAGAGGAATGGGTCAAGTTATATAGGGTCTTGCAGGCCATGGTTAAAGAGTTTATGCTTAATTCTCATTGCAGTGGGAAGTTAATGGTGCATTTTAAGGAAGAGAGTTGAATGTTACCCCATTGTTTAAAAAACAAACTGTAGTGAAAATTAGATTCCAGAAGGGCAGGGATGGAAGCAGGAAATTAAGAAGTAGGGGGTAATGTGAATTGGACTAGGATAGTAAAGATAGAGACTAAGACTCATCCCATGCACCAAGGAAATCCACAGTTCAGGCTGTTGTTCATTGTATCAACTATGTCCAATAGGCTTCAGGCAGGAGTCGGGGATCGAGGCTATATACATTCTGCAACTAGCACTGTGTCAAATTTGAATGCAACAAATTTTTTAATATTTTCAAAACCTTACTCCTGTAGACCATGTGAATTCAATTCATCAAGGGCTTCTTTCCAATAAAACATGAAACCAGGAAATGTTACTTTTTTCTCTGTACTTCCCTCCTTCCTTTCACTGCTGCAGAATGAGGAAACGAGTTGTGGCTCAGAACAAAACCACAAAAACCATTCCACAGATCCAACTTGAAGAAGAGAAATCAGCATCTTTTTTTTTTTTTTGCCTATCCCTACTGTGGGAAACCCTGAGAATTTTGTTTTGTTTTGTTTTTTCCCTTGGACTTGACTAAAACCGGGTCTCTCCTGAAAATGCTTTCCCCATTGTGTCTAACTCAATCTGAGTTGAGGGGCTTTACATCCAGCACTGGTATTTGGTAAACGTCCAATTTCTTGATGCTCTTGTTTCGCAAGTCCACTGGGGTTGTCTTGAGTCTTTGGCCGCCTTTGCTGAGGAACGTGGATTTCTGGGAAGCTTTTGCCTGGAGCCCTTCAGCACAGATATTAAAGGGCCCCTGTCAAGTTTCGAAGGGTGTGACCATTGCCAGAATCCCCCCAAGCCAAGCCCCTGTGGGATCCTGCTGCCAGCTGGCCCACATCCATACCAGAGATGGCTGGATTTCTGTGGTTCTCTGTGTATGAAGCTGGCTGAGTTCCCCTGGATGAAAGGCGGCCTAATATAAACTGAAAATGTTATTAATAAGCAGCCACTTAAGAATTTCCTATGACTTGCCAATGATCTGGGGGTCTCTATGTGAAAGGGAAAAAAGCACAACTTGTTGTACATGGATTAAGGGACCCAGTGCAGTCAGTCTAGAGGGGCCTTAAAAAGGTATTCAGGTGTTTGGTGAAGGGCTTTGGGTAAGTTCCATAAACTCTTTGAGTCTTGGTTGTCCTATCTGTAAAATGAGGATCATAACAATCATTCCCTTCTCATGGTGCGGTTTGAGGATTAAATAAGAAATGCATGGAAAGTGCTTGGCACAGAGCTCGGCACATACTCAGAAAATGTTTTCTTAAAAAGAAAAGTTGGGGAAATCATATCCCAGAAATGAAACCAAACTGACTTTCCCCTGGCTCAGGGGAAAAAGACTAGATTTGGAGTTCCAGATACTTCCAGCGCTCAGTAGTAGTAATCATAGTACTTGGCTTCTCTGATCTTCCCTTTCTTTATCCGTAAAGAAATTCTGCTCTTCTGACTAACCTTGTAGAGTTTATTGACAGTTCATAAGTTACCTGACTTGAAAGTGCTTGCTAAACTCTAAAGTCCTTGGTTAGTCTAAGAGGTCATTCATTTAATATCTAACCTGCCTGCTTTATTTTATCTCGGTATAAAAAGAAGGTCATTTGTGTGACCTTGAAAAATTAAAAGCTTGGTCAAGGTTAAGTAACCCTTGGTAGGAATAGTAATAAAATTACTTTGCTTTGTCTAAGCAGCACTTTAAGTATACATTAAATGTTTTAAAAGACTTATAAAAATGAATTGTTCATCACCCATTTGTCTTCTGTTGATCTGTTTCCATTCTAATGGAGAGATTAGTAGGGTCTATATGGACTTCTAGAGAACAAGAACCCCACTACTATTGTTTATTTGTTTTACTTTGTATCCCTGGACATAGAAGAGGGCCTAGCATGCTCACATGTAGTCAAGTTTCATTATACCAAGCATGTTGTATGTGTTAAGTTATTTAATCCTAATGACAACTTGATGAGAGGCAAAGTTAAGATTTGAACCCAAGTCGTTTTGACTCCAGAACCTAAGATCCTATAACCCACTGCCCACTGCACTGTATTGTCCTTAAGTATTCAGGGGATATATAATGCCTCAGATCTTGTCTCTATAAGTTTAGCTAATCTCTTCCACAAGGGAGGTAGAGACCAAACAAGTACTTCAGCAGATAGCATGGAAGAAAAAGGCAAACACAGAGGTATTTTGTGGCGTCTTCCTATCCTTGCCTTGATGTTTGAAGGTGAAGAGTATTAGAATTCAGTTTGCAGTCATTTCCTCAGAAACTCTTCCCCTGAAGGATCATCTGGAAAGGAAAGGCTCTTGGCGCTTGCTCTGCTAAACAGCCAATGAAGCAAAAACATACATGCCATAAAATCACATTTAGCATCTGAACAAAGTGAAGTGGAGAAATTCATTCAGAAGGAGTAACCTGTTTTATCTACCTTGGTTTATTCTTAGCAGAGCAGCATGTCCGACATGCAGCTAAGGAAATCAGAGCTTCTTTAGATATCCACAGCCTTGTGTAGAGATGCAGTGATGCAGGTAGCAGTGTTGCCATGGAGACACCATCAGTGGCCAACCTCTTCTCCTCTGAGGACTCACTCTGTCTACTCATCACAGTGCTGAATTAGCTCTCTGTGTGCTTAGTAGGCAGATTCCTCACTGGCTTGTGAATGCTTTTAAAATAAAGCCAAAACTCCTCCCCATGGATTGTATGTGCAGTTCACCAGCTGCCATCTTGTAATCATCCTAGACTTCTCTCAATATTTTGATGACACCATGTTCTCTCAATATCTTGATGACTTGTTCTCTCCCACCTCCATGCCTTTATACACCTTTCAGAAATACTCTTTCCTTCTCTTTTTGCCTAGAAACCTCCTACTCAGCAACCTACAGGTCTAACTTTCTCAAGAAGCCCTCCCTGACCTCTTAATTAACCTGAAAGCCCCTGTAACACAATTTTTGACACATTAATAATGGTCTAACAACAGAGTCATGTGCTGTCTACTTTGTTTTAAAACTTTTTATTTTGTAAAATTGCTGTGTTATATAGAAGTTACAAGAATAGTATAATGAACTCTCATACAGCCTTCTAGATTTTTCTATTATTAACATTTGCCACACTTGTGCTGCTTGTTCTCTCTTTCTTCCTCACCCCGCCCCCCCAGCATGTGTACATATGAAGTGTTATTTTTGTTGAGCCATTTGAGAATACATTGCAAACATCATTCCTTTCCTGTATATATTTCAGCACTTCTCCCATCAGAACAAGGACGTTCACTTAAATATCCTCACAGGTGCTCTCCACTTTGAAATTTAATGTCTAGCTCTTTGTGGCTGTATCTTTGTGTCCCAAACAGACTCCCTGCGTTTGTTTTGTTTTAAACCCTTGCAACACCTACCACATCGCATAGTACATAGTAGATGTTCAGTGAATTGTTTAATAAACGAAGCTGACTATATCAAATGTTTCAGCATTGTCCCCTTTCCCCTTTTTGACCTGTGGTCCCTGCTGCAGTAGGACTCGCACCTTGTTGAGATTGAGCCTACTTTTCTTTCCTGTGGAATAGGTCAGAGGGTTTTAGGAGTAGTCCTCTACCAATGGCTGTTGGAGTTGGTGGCTGAGTACCCCTGCCTCCTTGACTCTCAAGGAGAACATATTTGAGGAATTCCATACCATCTTTCTTAGGTCCTCAACTGAAATTGAAATTGTGTCCTGGTTGCCCAAAGTTGCAGCCTGTTTGTTAACACATCTTCTACTGCATCCTTCCCTCCCCCAAATCCCTTCTTCAGTTCCCTGTCAGGACTTTTGAGGATCATCCTCCACAAGTCTTTATATTCAGACACCTTCTGAGGGTCTGATTCTGAGGAAACCCAGTCTAAGAGATTTGCCCCTCAATAACTGAGGCATCATGCCCATGAATCAAAGTACAGTAAGAGATCTTTAAAATACATAGTTCTGAGCAAAGTCACCACATGCATTCCCTTTAATGCATTCCCTTTTTAAAGGGAATGCATTTCCACTGCTCAAAAATTGCAAGATAAATTAATATAAAGTAGGGTAGTGTGTACAAATTCTTCATTAAAATATGAATTGGCTTATGAAGAAACGGAAACAACTGCCCCTGAAAACTCCCCCATGCCAACTTTCACAACCCCTGGGAGAAGAAGGTCCTCTCCGTGCAGATGGCCAGAGCCGCTGGAGCCCAGGCAGAAGGGAGGGAATTGGACAGGACCAAGCAGCGTGGTTTTGGCACTCAGCACACACCAGCCTCATACCCAGCTGGCCCCGTCACAGTCTCCGCCCTTGAGCTTCTGTGTTTATTAGGAAACCATTTTTCCTTTCTCACAGAGATAGAAATCTCGCTTCCAGACATGGCGAGTGTCAAGGTTCATGCCTGGCTCCCTCATTCAGACTGAGTATTTGCCAAAAAAGGGGAAAAACAAAGTATTGTGGCTGGGGAGAGGGAGTTAAGGAGCCAGTAAGGCGGTGAATAACAGGATATGCAGACGTCTGGGTATCAAAACAGAGGGATATAGGAATTCCAAGGAGAAAAGAGTTAAGGAGAATGGGAAAGCTTTTCTACACCCACTCTGATGGCACTGTCCCCTGCATTTCACATCTGTGCTTGGGCTTTGAGACAGGCAGTGACTCAGCCAGTTTGGTCACTGTCATGAATGGAGACAGCGATGGGGGAGGAGGGAGGCCACAACATCCCCTCCTGAGAATGACACTCTACCCTCTTCTCCACCTTGGGACTTGTGTGCTCACTCTGCCTCTGCTGGGAAAACTCTCCCTCTGGTGTTTCTTAGAGCTGCCTGGTAGTCAACCTTCTCATCACGACTCAAATGTCACTTCAGTGGGGAGGCCTGTTCTGACCCAGTCTCAGTTCCTCTCTTTCTGATTTCCTGATTATTTCTGTCATAACATGTATCACAGTCTCTAAATGGCAGGTTTATTTGTTTGCTTACTTGACTGTTGATTATCTAACTCACTTGGCTCGAAATTCCATGAGGATAAGGATATTGTCTGTCTTAATCACTGTTGCATGTCCAGCATGTTAATACAGTGTCTAGCACACAGTGGGTGCTCAATCAGTGTCGTTTGGTTGCTTGGATGGATAGATAGATTTGAATGTATGGATGGATATGGATGGATGGATGGGTAGATGGATGGATGAACGGAGGGCAAGAAGGAAGAAATATTTGGCCGCTCTACATAAAACAGGGTGGTAGAAAGCATTAGTTTTGGAATCAGATGACACAGGTTCTGATCTGTATAACTTCAGTCAAGTCACTTATGAGTTGATAGCCTAAATTTTTACATATGTGAAATGGATAAAAAGTGCCAACTTTACAGGACTACTGAGAATGAATAAACCAGATAAACTGTGTGAAAATAATATGAATATTATAAATCCTCCATAACTATGAGCAGTTATATTAACAGTAGAACATAGCTACTGCATTCACCCCTCACCTGCCATCCCCAGCACGAAAGCGCATGTTGCAATAGAGCGACAGAACCTGGAGGTCACACCTGCCATCTGGAATTCTTTGGAGCAGATATTTACCTCTTGGAACGTTTCTATTTTGTTTTAGCCAGTCTCCACAAATACATTTTCTTCCTTCCTCCCTTCCTTCCTGACGTTCTGCCCCTCTGCTTGTGTTTTGTGAGGAATGTGTAAAGTAGAGCTGAAGCCCTGTGTGGGGGTCAAATGATAATGTGACCCATGCAGTTTGTGAGGAGTACAGCTTGTGTTCTTTGCGACAGCTGTTTTAATAACTCTTATTCAAGGCAGGATTATCTCAGCAATATCTTAGGGCAGGCAGACCTTGCTTCCAGTTCTTACTGACTCATTTGAATACCACAGGATAACCTTTTTTTTGCTAACAACACCCACTATCCCTTTATTTGCTTACCTTTTCTAGGCAGCCTGTGGTTCTGTAAAAACTCTCTTCCCCCCAAAACACTTAATTACCTCCTAAAATCCGGGGAAGTTGTTACCAAAAGGCAGTACACTTGAAAAGAATGTTTGGCTCATTTTAGGCTGGTGCTGTGTGTGCGTGGGAAGAGTCGATGCTCTCGTTGGAAACTCAGGAGAAACGGGCAGCAGAGCAGACTGAGAAAGTCGGGCCCCCTCCCAGCTTCTGCATCAGCTCTTCCCAGGGCAGATCCGTTATATGGTTTGAAGTGACGTAAGTTATCACAGCATTGGAGACCAACGTACAAAGACATGATTCAGAGCCAAGTCTTAGTGGTTTTAAATTATCCATGCCCCATCTCTCTCCACTTGCACAGAAAATTGCAAGTTGATAGCTATTGAAATCTGGTTGTCAGATGTTTTTTATTTAAGGGACCTAACTTAACTCTGTGATACCTGTAAGTATATGGTATATGTAATTCCCACATTGGCGGTATCTTTTACACGACATAAGTGAATTCTTAATCCTGCTACAAGGCACCAGATCAGAACAAACCCATTTATCTGGATTGAATAATGCACATCTATTTGCTGAGAGTGTTGCGTGTGCATGTGTGGGTGGCTCTGGCTCATGTCTTGTCATTCCAGGCCAGACTCTCGTCCCCTGGCTCTGGCTGATGGACACATAGAGTGAAGTCTGGTCTTCAGTCTCTTAACACTAAGGGAAAAAAGAACCAGCAGCTGTTTCTGTTTAATGGTGATTATCTTTGGGAGTGTTTTGAAATTCTTTTCTTCTTTTTGCTTATCTATAATTTCTTATTTTTTTCTGTGTTAATTATGTACTGCTTTTCTTATGAAGGATAAGGAAACAGTAATTTTAAGTTATATGTATAACAAAGAAGAAAATGTTTCTCCTCTTTTACTTTATTATTAAGCACAAAAAGAGCCATTCTTTCACCTTTAGTGAGTGAGAGTCATGGAAGAATTTAAATGCCTAAGACACATCTGTTATTTAGCAAAAAGTTATGGGGGCCTGTAGGTTATTTTTGGTCTTCATCTTTAACAAAAGTGTATTTTCCCACACCTGACCTTGGCTGCCTGGGGCGTTGCCATGTGGAGTCCCGAGTTGCACATTCCTCATCAGTCACTTGGTTTGTGCTGGGGCCGAGCCACTCTTTAAGTAGTCTGCCTCTTCCCCCTGTGCATGAAAGTGGCCCAAAACTGATCTGGCTACAGACTTGGGACAGAGGAGTCCACACCACAGGGAAGGTGGAAGGCAGGAGGACAGATGGCAGGGCTGGCAACAAGAGACACCGTGCTCGTGGCTGATGTAGTCTTGCCTCTCAGCAGCATCTTTTTATACGCACACCCCAGCGGGTGCCCAGCTAAGAGGCAGGTGGGCTTAGTGATGAAGGAGCTTAAGATATGGTGGCCAGAAGGGATTGGCATAGATCCCCTGAGACAGTATGAAAATGTACATTTATACGTTGCCAAGAGTTGCCAAGACCATTGGGTATGTCAGTGAAAGCCACACCTGTTTTTAAACCACACTCTGAGCTGCTCCTTTCTGAGGAGGAGACTGCTACAGAAGATTGTCCTCCAGTTGTGCATGGAGGACCAGCTACATCATGGTCACCTGGCACACTGGTGAAAATGCACATTCCTGATCCCTGCCTCAGACCTATGCAGTCAGAGTCATTGGGATAGCCCTCTACTCCCATGTAATGTCTTGGCAACCAGATAGACGATTTTCAATGACTGGAGTCATTATTTGTGTGCAGAGTGTGATGATTAGGAATTATCTCTTAGAAGCCATCAACAGCCACTAGTTTTTTTTTTTTTCTTTCTATGAAATTAGCCAGCCTCTACTTTGTATTTTGATACGTGCTAGAAATGCCTTAGTGGAGTCTGGAAAGTATGGTGGTTTTCAGACTCGTGTCTTTGGAACCTCGAGGATCTTGGGGCCTTGAATGTGCCTGGAGATTGGGAAGGAAATTGAGCTGGAGAGAAGTTGGGTTTGTCATCTTCTCCCACATCAACTTGGGCATCTCTTTTTTATATTTTGAGTTGCCACTCATAAATTCTTTCACAAAATCTATTTTCCTCTCATTATGAAAAGGGTGGTGGATAAAAGACAGAGAAGGAAAGAAAAAAGATAATGATGTTTACAGTCCCATTCAAGTCTACATTTCTACAGTTTGCAACTTGAATGTGTCAAAAATCAAGTTCTAAAGGAAGATCCCTTTTATGCCTTTATCCTGTCACTTCTCACACAAAACAAGACCTTGCAGTTCAGGGTTCAGTGCTGTAAATAACCTGTCAACATCTCAAGGATAAGTATCCCCACCGCCTCCCATCTCCCATCTGAATCCTTCCGTGTAAGGCAGGCAAGTTAATCAGTATAAATTATTAGTCATTTTCCAAATGATATGGCTGCTGGTACAGATGACTGAGCTACTCAGAGACAGTTAAACAGAGAACCTCCACCTGCCAATACTGTGTAAACTATGGAAGAGCCCATTATGGCTTCTGAGGTATGGAAGCGATAAATTTATAGCTGCAACTTTGGAGTGCAGAGTTTACAGAGGTTGTTTTGGGGTAGTGGCAGGGGAGGAAGGAGAATGCAGAATCTCTACTTTCTGGTTTATTCCTTGGAAACCTGTCATTCACAAACCCAATTATGTGCAGGTAGAATGTCAACTCTGACAGAATGAAACCAATTGCACGCTTTGTATTTTTTTTTTTTTTTAATGAAATCCTGCTTTACTAGCAGGTTCTATTTTCATAAATGTCTATTTTAAAAAAAGCCAAATCATATATTTCCGCACACACTTCTGAATATGCTTCATTCAGGTGAAAAGCTTTAATCAGTGTGTTGAAAGAGAGACCTCTTAGGTGTTGCTGTGTACATTTTGCCAAAGAAGGAGAAACACAAGAATAAAGAGAAATCTTCTTGGTATTACCTCTGATGCCCTGCCCCTTTCTGAGAGTCAGGGCCTTTGGTTCCCAATGTATAGACAGAGGTTATTAAATTAGCTGTTTTCAAAGGCTGTCATGAAATCATTCAAAGGCTGAAAATTCTTTGCAAATAAAAATGCCTTGCCGTGAGAGAGCCTGTTAATTATAGATGAGGTATAGAAGGCAGGCAGCTAGCAGGGAAGACAAATAAGGTCTTCACTGTTTTGATTTACTGTTTTTGTTTTGTTTCCTTTTTCTCCTTCTTGGTTTTACTTTTCCTGAGTGAGTTTGTATTTAAGAGTAAAAGGATATTCTGTGGTTGGAACCAGATATGTTTTCTATAGGCAATTTTTTGATCCGAGTGTCAGGTAGATTCTATTTTGAGTCCCTGCTTTGCTTGCTAATTAAGGTTTACTTTGGACGCATTGCTTAACCGTTCTGAGCCTTTGTTTTCTTCTATGGAAAGTAGGGATGATAAGTCCCTTCCTGGAGGACTGATGGGCGAATCTGGGATCATGTACATAAGGTATACAGCAAGACAAATGCTGTGCATAATGCTTGGCGTATGCCTCCTCCCCATTCTGACCACCCTTGTCCTACTTCTCCTCTCTTGTTCTCCATAGCGCTCCATAGTATCTTTAATATGCTAGGTGATTGATGACTTGTGATATTTATTGTTTATTTCATGTTTCTCCCCTCTGAGAACATAGGCCTTGAGGGCAGGGATCTTTGTTTTTGTTAGGTGCCCAAGCACCTACAGCAAACCCTAGCAAGTGGTAGGTGCATGATAGTCATTTGCTGTATGGCCACATAGGGCCTTTCACCCTCTCCTGCCTCTCTTTTCTGTTTATCCTTCTACTCGTTGATGCTCGTACTGGATCTGATTCTCTCCTCCTGTGTTTTGCTTTATTCTTGTTTGTATTTCTTCTTCTGGAGCTTCAGCTCATTAGATCATGTCCATCCAGCATTAGATAGTGTGCTCTTCCCTGCATTGCTCAATAAATGAGCTTCATTGATGGATATTCTGTGTACTGAATTTGGTAAAATTCTTCTATTTTACTTTAACGTATGATTTTCTAGTAAAAAGCATTAGTCACTGAAGAGCTTACTAAATTTGCTTAATCACACTGAAACTTTTTTTTCTTAAGTCATATATTGCCATAAAAAGTTCTGGGGGGGGGAATCGGACTGCTTCCCAATAGCCCTGACCACTTTACAGTAGCTGATTAATTAAGGAGTCACTGTTAAAATGAGCTCTGACTAGTTTTAAAAGCAACAGCCAGGGCCTGGGTGGAACTTCTGTGAGTTTGGAGATGCAAACCAGATCTGAGGTGTCCATTCTGTCTGTGTGTATTTTCAATCTGATGAAAAGCAGGAAGTGGGAGAAGCTGACAAGCCTAACTTGGCTAGACTAAAATGATTTTGTTTCTTCAAGTACATTTTTATGTCAAAATTCAGGCACAATAGGCTGGGCATGGTGGCTTATGCCTGTAATCCCAGCACTTTGGGAGACCAAAGTGGGTGGATTACTTGAGTCTAGTAGTTCAAGACCAACCTGGGCAACGTAGTGAAACCTCATCTCTTCCAAAAATCAAAAAATTAATTAGATGTGGTAGCACCTCCCTGTAGTCCCAGTTACTTGGAATGCTGAGATGGAAGGATCTCCTGAACCCAGGAAGTCGAGGCTGCCATGAGCCATGATTGTCATGATCATGCCACTGCACTCCAGCCTGGGTAACAGAGTGAGACCTTAACTGAAAAAAAAAAAATCTGACACATTAATAGAATAAAGACAAAAAAATAACTAATCACCTCAAAAGATACAGGAAAAGCATTTGACAAAATCCAACAACCTTCTGTAATCAAAATAGCAAACTAGCATAGAATTTCCTCAACCTGATAGAGGACATCTACAAAAACCCACAACTAACATAATACTTAATGGCAAAAGTATTATGTTAGATCTTGTTCCTAAGATTAGGAACAAGAAAAGGAAGTTTACAATGTTATTTCTATTTAACATTGTACTGGAGGTTCTAGCCAGGGCAATAAGATAAAACAAAGAAAGGATATCAGGTTGAAAAGGAAAAAAATAAAACTGTCTCTATTCACATATGACATAGTCTTGTATATAGAAAATCCTAAAGGATGGACACACACACATAAACACACACAAACTAATAAATGAGCAAGATTATATGATTCAATTTCAATATAAGTATCATTTCTGCTTCAGGGCCAGGAATGGTGACTCACACCTGTAATCCCAGCATGTTGGGAGACCAAGATGGGGGGATTGCTTGAGGCCAGGGGCTTGAGACTAGCCTGGGCAAGAGAAAAACTCTGTCTCCCAAAAAAAATATATATATATTTCTGTTTCAATACAATACAATGTGAAAATGAAATAGAGAACAATTCCAATTACAATAGCATCAAAAAGAATAAAATACTTAGGAATAAACTTAACAAAAGAAGTACAAGACTTGTACCTGAAAACCACAAAATATCATTGAAAGAAATTAAAGTAAATTGAAATAGGCATCTTGTGTTCATGAGTTGGAAAATTATTAAGATGACAATATGCCCCAAATTGACCTACAGAGTCATTACATTCCTATCAAAATCCCAGCTGACTTTTTTTGCAGAAATTCACAAGCTAATCCTAAAATTCATATGTTATGGATGCAAATGCAAGGGACCGAGAAGAGCCAAAACAATTTTTTAAAGAACAAAGTTGCAAGATTTATACTTCATGATTTCAAAACTTATTACAAACCTAAATCATCAAGACAGGGTGGTACTGGCATAAGAATGGACATATAGATCAATGAAATGATTGAGAGCCCAGAAATAAACTTTTACAGTTATGGTTAATTGATTTTTGATAAGGGTGCCAAGACAATTCAATGGGAAAGAACTATTATTTTCAACAGATTGTGCTGAAACAACTGGTTAACCACAAGAGGATGAAGTTGGACTCCTACCACATGCCATATACAAAAATTAACTCAAAGTGGGTCATAGACCTAAATGTAAGAGCTGACACCATAAATCTCTTAGATTAAAATATAAGAGTAAATCTTTATGACCAAGGGTTGGGCAATGGTTTCTTAGATATGATACCAAAAACAAAAGCAGCAACAGAAAAAAATAATAAATTGGACTCCATCAAAATTAAAAGCTTTTGTGCTCAGTGGACATCATCAAGAAAGTGAAAGGACAACCCATAGAATGGGTAAAAAAATGTCCTAACATGTATTTGTTAAAGGACTTGTTTCCGGAGAATATATAAAGAACACTTACAGAACAGCAATTAAAATACAAATCACCCAGTTTTAAAAATGGACTAAGGATCTGAATAGACAGTTCTCCAAAGAAGATATATAATAAGCACATAAAAAGATGCTCAGCATTATTAACCATTAGGGAAATGCAAATCAAAACCACAATTATACCACTTCATACCCACTAGAATAGCTACAATCAAAAAGACAATAACAAGCGTGGCAAGTATGTGGAGAAAATGAAACACTCATTTATTAATGGTGGAGATGTACAATGGTGCAGATATTTTAGAACACAGTTTGACAGTTCTTCAAAATGTTAAAGTCACCCTATGACCCAGCAATTTCATTTCTAGGTATGTACCAAAGAGAATGAAAAACACATATCCACCAAAAAAATTGTACATATATATTTTAAGCAGCATTATTCACAAAAGCCAAAAAGCTGAAGTAGTTTAAATGTCTTCCAACTGATGAGTAGAAAATGTGGTATATCTACACAATGGTATATTATTCAGGAATAAAAGGGAATGAAGGATTGTACATGATTACAATGTGGATTAACCTTGAAACATCATTCTACACGGAATAAGCCAGTTTCAAAAGACCACATATTATTCCATGTATATGAAATGTCTAGAATAGGCAAAACCATAGAGACAGAAAATAGATGAGTGGTCGTCAGGGCCTGCGAGCAGGGATGAATATGGGAAGTTACTGCTAATGCTCCCGAAGTTTCTTTTGGGGGTGATGAAAATGCTATAAAATTAGATAGTGGTGATGATTGTACAACTCTGTGAATATATTAAGAGCCATGAATTATACACTTTAAAATGGTGTATGTGAATTTTATGGTATGTGAATCCTATCTTTACAAAGCTGTTATCAAAAAATTCAGGCACATCTGGGGATTAGGATTCTGGGCTCTTTCATTGCCTTTATAAGGTGCTACTGAAACTAATAATAAAGAAAAGGGTACACATAGAATAGCTTATTTCCTTAAAATTTTCCTTCTTCATTCTTTTCTTCTCTTTTTATATTATTGGTGGAAGCTAGCAATGCTTTTGTGTTGCTGACATCAACATATTTATTGCTTCATCATTTCTGTAGCCATGGATAAGGGAACAGATGGTAACCTTAAAAGAGAAATGTTCAGTTTGGGAGATTTTTATCTTTGGCTGCTACCTTTTGAAATAATTCACATGCATGATCTTCTTGTATATAAAAAACCCCACCAACATAGGGAAAATTTGGATTTCTAATTAGAATTTCAAACCTCCAGGGATCTTTATTGGAGGTGCAGTTGTTTTTCCTATGAGATCTTAGGGCCAGATCTCATTAGAAAAGTTTAGTAAGAAAACAAAACACATTTGTTCTTCTTTTTAAAGAAAATTTTACCCGCAATTATTTTTAAAACCATGTCTTCCATTTTCCAAGGCTTAGGAACCTTTTATAAAACAGTATGTTGTCAATATTTGTTAAATCTATGGGTAATATTTGTGGTCAGAATATGTATTATGTATATTTAATTGCTATTACAGTCAAGGATATTGTGGTTATGGTTCATCTCCAGCGGTCTATCTAGTAAAATTCAAACTGTGTTACTATTCCTCTTGGGATACTGATACAGACAGAAGGTTGGAGTCCATATTTAAACACCCTTAGCATGCTTACCTGGTGGCCCTCAACCTTTCATGTTGTTTTCACATACATGAACCACACTTTCTACAAAGACAGGCATGTTCTGGAATACTGTTTGAGATGCCTTTGCCAGAGCCTGTTGCCAAGGATGTGGTTATAGTTTGGGATCTAAAAGCTGGTGACTAGCAGGCTTTTGAAAAATTGGTTTCTTTTTCCTTCTTTCTCACCTGTCACCTTTGCTGTCTGCAGGAAGATCTGCCTGCACTGCAAGTGTCCCCAGGAGGAGCACATGGTGACAGTGATGCCGCTGGAGATGGAGAAGACCATCAGCAAACTCATGTTCGACTTCCAGAGGAACTCGACCTCGGATGATGACTCAGGCTGCGCCTTGGAAGAGTATGCCTGGGTCCCACCGGGTCTGAAGCCTGAACAGGTACCATTCTTGATGGGAGGATACAGAGGTTTGGCCTTTAACTTTGTTTTGTAGGTCATTTTCTGTTCCTGTTCTGAAAGAAGAGTAAACTTTGCTGATTCAGAGAAGTGGTTGGAGCTAAATGAGTTGAAGATGTCAGGGGCCCCAGTGGGAATGAGGGAAGGAAATGAAGTTGAGCCTTGAGTGATCCATTGCTAATTCATTCTGTATTGTCCTTATTAACTGTTAGTAGGATTGTCTAGAAATGTCTAGGAAATGTTGACCTTAAAACATTAGATAGTGAAACGTTGGTTTGGAGAAGAAGAGTTCTAGATTGGCCCTGAATCTTTTATGAAATTTTTTGAGGAGAGTAGGAAGTATGAGTTTTCCTCATTCTTCCCAGTGGTGTATACTATATTTAAATATGGTTTGAACTTACTTTACAAAGAAAGACACTGGCATTTCCTGACATATTTTGGCACCACCCAAAGGCTATAAATATTATTGACTTGATGAAAAGAATTTGGTTTCTTTGTGTTTCCCTGCATTTTTTCTCAATGATATATGGCCTGTACACTGCATTTCTTGGTGCTTGGAATTTTCTTTTCTACCAGCCCCATGTGGTTTAGAAGCACCTCTGTAAGCTGGGTGTTTACATGATCTTCCCTGTGACAGACAGCACTGCCAGAATCTTCAGTATTTGATGACTGTTGCCTTCCTCTGACATGTAAAATTCTCTAGAGATCTTCTAACAAGTTCTTGACAATTAAGGAAGACACAAGAGTTCACCAGTAACTTAAGCATAGTGACCCTATCATCTCTTTGATTAGCCATTTCTCATTTTCTTCTTCCAATTTTGAACTTGCAAATTGGCAGATGAAATCAGATACACAGGTAGGATTTGTTTAGCCAGCAAAGTATTATTTAAATTTTCAATTGGTTACAAATATTTTAAAGTTAGGAATTTACGTGTAAAATTTCATATTTATATCTTGAAAATTTGAGACTCTGCAATCTAATTTTTGCAAGACTGGAGTTGAGTGATGGCCATTACTTTTAGACAAAATTTGATCTTACCAAGTTATCCCAATCTTCACTAAGTCCTTTTCATCCTTTTATGTTACCTTCCTGAACCCTACAGGCACTTCAGTTTTGTGATCCCTGTCCTAATTCTTACTATGGAAGAGAACATATCTTAGAATAGAAACACTCTCAGAAAATAGTCTCCATGAGAATTGAAGATAGTTCTGTGTTGGGTTATTAGCAGGATGAAATGAGTGTTTTCTCCCAGTTTGTAGATTGAGGTTATATCTTTCTTTTTTTATGTTTTAGCAAAGATAATATTAGTAAAGAATTAGTTTAAGAAGAACAAGAGTATATGATTGAGTTTGTTTGGACGCTCAGATGAGGTGGTGGTATTCACCTTTGACACTGACATTGCCACTCTACCACCAGCACTAGAGCAGTGCGGTTTTTTTTTCACCTAAATAAATCTGTGAGCTTGTTTCCTTTTCTTGCTAACCTCATTTCCAACAACTGTTAAGCAGCCCATCTTTCTTTTGTTCACCTGAAGGACATTGCTTCTTGCTAAATTGGGCCCTGAGTTTTCCAAAGTTAAATTGTTTTCAGTTCTCTGCTTAAGTAGGTTCTTCTCTGAGACCATTAAGCGTCATTCTATGACGTGCAGATTCAGAGAAAACTTACTACTCATGTTGACCCAAGGGAACAGACAATTGCAGAAGCTAGGATCCTGATGAAATTCATCAATTCCAAAAGTGAGTGCTTATGGTATTTTGGGAGGCCACTTAACTCACCCAAGTGAATGTCTTTGGGAAGCATAAAACTGAAATTTCTATGATTTTTTTTAAAGAAAATGATTAATGCTGTTAAACAAGTGATTTGAATTATGTCAAATGAAAGGATAGCCCCATCTCTATCAATTATATTATTCTTTCTCTATTCTCTACACTTACTCAAACCTTTATGACACAGATGATTAGAAAGGGAAATTGCTCTCCAGAGAAAGAATATCTTCTCAAGCTATTGGAAGTGTTATATATTTGCCTAATAAAATATGTCTGTATTAAAGATTTTTGAAGGAGTCATGTTGCATGGGGAAAAAATGGGCTTCCAATGTTTAAATTGGGAGATGTTTTAAAATCTACTACTTTTCTAATTTAAAGGGCTTTTATAAAGCTGTCTATATGCTCTAAGATTAGGAAAAAAAATTTGAGTTCCTAAGTGCCTTTCACTAATAAAAATTCTGGTGTTTAATATCATGTTAGTTGTCTATGATTTGAAAGACCATTTTTCTATCAAGAGAGATTATGGTGAATGTTAAAATGCTTTGTGCTGGAGGCAAAATATTAAAGACCAGTTAGGGTTGAGAGTAAAGTGCTTTCATTTTTGTAAGAAACCTTTCATTTCACTCCCTGATCATGGGGTAGGTATTATACCTTTGGGTGATACTCTTTATTATTCTATTTCTTCCGAGAAATGCCTTCAATTACATATAATGCGATTGAAAGTCACTTCCCTTTCTAGCATATGGGCATTTAATTTCATGAAAATCTACTAGCTGCAAAACCCCAACCTTGTAAAAATAGTGCAAAAATGATAAATATAACAGATGATGCCAGGAAGAAAGGGCATTTATCTTGTGATTTCTAATGACTGTGCTGAAAACCAATCAGAGAAGTTGCTCAGATCCTTTGCCTCTACTCACTCCAAATAAGGTGTTTAATGTCCCTCGGAGAACCCTGTGGTAGCAGAACATATTGACCATCTGAAGTTATTTTTATTTTTATTTTTTTCTGAGTTGGCGTCTCACTCCGTCGCCCAGACTGGAGTGCAGTGGCCGCTCCCGGCCACCGCAGCCTCGACCTGCTGGGCTCCGGCGATCCTTCCGCCTCAGCCTTCCAAGTGGCTGGAACTACAGGCGCG
>CAUYQG010100872.1:0-28727 GCA_963574415.1 Tarsius wallacei | reverse complement strand
TTCTACAATAAATCAAAAATTAGCCGGGCGTGGTAGTGCATGCCTGTAGTTCCAGCTACTTGGAAGGCTGAGGCGAAGGATCGCCGGAGCCCAGCAGGTCGAGGCTGCGGTGGCCGGGAGCGGCCACTGCACTCCAGTCTGAGCGAAAAAGAAAGAAGGAAAAGACTTCCTCTAGAGTTAGATAGGGTCACGTGACCCATTTTAGCTTCTAGTCAATGACAACTAGATACACATGTAATATGTGGAGACTGGGTTGGTTGGTTAAAGGGACCTGGCTGAGCGGCTGAATTCTGGAGGTTTTTTTTTTTTTTGCGCTTTGGTCTTTACTCCTTTTCATAGTCCAGGAGGCAGGTGTGATGATTGGAGCTCTAGCAGCCATCTTAGATGATGTGATAACTTTGAGTATCCTACCTAGTGATAGGATGATGAACTAGACAGATGAAATCAGAACTAAAAAAATAAAGAGAAATCAGAGCATTGGGCTGCCTATTGTTCAACTCCTTGTGAGAGAGGAGAGAGAGAGAGAGAGAGAGAGAGAGAGACAGAGAGAGAGAGAGAGAGAGGAGAGAGAAATGTTTATCTTTTTGAAGGTGCTCTTAATGGGCTTTACTACTATCCAGATGAAAAAAATCTATCTGATACAATTATTCTTTATTTCTATTCCATTAGGACATCCTAACATAATTATAATTTATTAAGATGATAGCAATCGTTCCATGGCTTGGCAAGAAGTTCTGGAAACTGGAATTGCAACTGGACCCAGAAATACTGTTGAGGTTTCTCACTCCTTACTAATTCCAGTGCTTCAGAGGGAATAAAAGGACAAATGCACCACACTCAGACACAGAGATTAAACGCTAACTTGAGCAACAGCTACTGTAAGTGCAGTCACAGTTGTATCTGTTTCTGAAAGCATTTTGGAAAGTATTGAATCCTAGTATAATTTATAAATAAATAAACTAATAATGGACCATTGGTTTCTTTCTTCAATGAGTAAAAAAACAATTAAGTATGAAAAGTTAAACTTCAAGTTATTGGGCTGTTCGATCTATAGTTTGCTTTGTTCAGGAAAGTTTGCTGTCTTGTCCTCAACTTTAAACATTATGACATTTTGGCTTTAAAGTTATAGGTTCAGTGTATATAAGACACTGAATATCTTTGAGATCCAAAATTAACAAAGCTCCATGAAATCTTAGATGTCTTTAAAAAATTTTGTTATCATTATTATTTTGAGTCAGGGTCTCAGTCTGTCACCAAGGCTGGAGTGCAGTGGTACGATTGTGACTTATTGCAGGCTCGAACTCCCGGGCTCAAGGGATCTTCCCATCTCAGCCTTCTGAGTAGCTGGGACTACATATATGTGCCACCACACCCAGCTAATTATTTTATTTTATTTTTAGCACTGAGGTCTCGCTATGTTGCCCAGGCTGGTCTCAAACTCCTGGGCTCAAGCCATCCTCCTGTCTTGGCATCCCAAATTTTGCTGAGTTTACAGGTATGAGCCACCATGCCCAGTCAGAGATGCTTTTAATTAACATTCTCAAGGTAAGGAGAACTGTGGCTATCTCATTCTTCATTCAAAAAAATCTTGTATAACACCTATTTACGTCTTCTTTTTCATCAGAGAGCACACTTCAGTATGAAAAAGCAAACTCATTACCCAGTTCTTCACCAAGGTATCTCTCTCTCTCTCTCTCTCTCTCTCTCTCTCTCTCTCTCTCTGTGTTTTCTCACTGTACAAAGATACTTTTACACTTTCAACCATTTCCTTCAATGCAGCACTGAGATCAAGAGACAAACTGCAATGCCAGCTGATCTCAGTGCATGGAGTCGTTTTTCCAGTTTTATTCTGTTGCTAACACCCTTCCTTATTTCACACTTAGCAGGAGTACTGATACTACGTGTAAATAATGGCTCAAAAATAGTCATTAATTTAGGAAAAAAACTCACAGACTTTGGGTGATAAAAGGACAAGTCTCTCACTGACCCATCATAGTAAATTATGCTGCATATAAGTGTAGACTCTAGACCCACACTGGTAGAGTTCAAACCCAAGCTCTAGTACTTAGGAGCTTTGTAATCCTATTGAAAGAAATCTCTGCATCCTGCTATAGACTGAATGCCTGTGCTCCCCTAAAATTCATATGTTGAAAGCCTAACTCCCAAGGTGAGAGTAATAGGAGGTGAAATTTTGGGGAGGTCATTAGGTCATAAGGGTAAAGTCCTCACAAATAAGATTAGTTCCTATCTGAAGACCCCAACGAGCTCCCTTGACCCCTTCTGCTGTTTGAGGACACAGCCAAAAAAGACCCCCATCTTTGAATCTTCACCTTGATTTTGAACTTCCCAACCTCTGGAACTGTGAGAAATACATTTCTGTTGTTTATAAGCCATCCAGTCTACAGTAGTTTGTTATAGCAACAGAAATGGATTAAGATGGTGCCTCAGTTTCCTCACCTATCAGTGGGGAGAATATCAGCGTCTGCTTTCCTTGTTTGAAATATTTGTGTAGGAATTGCCACCTCTTCATCTTCACTTCAATGAATCACTTTTAAGTGCTTGCTTCATTTTTGTATATCAGGAATAAAATACCACAGAACAAGACAATGAAACGTAATCAACTTAATATGGCACAAAGAACATGTAAATACTTGCTGAGAAGAGCTGTCCACCATTGGCTGAGTGTTAGCTTCTATAAACTAACCCAAGTTATGCCATAGCTCATTTGCAATTCTTAAGAATTCAGTGATAACACCTCATCAATATTTGTATATTTGAATATTTGTATACCTAACCCTGAATTGTACCCCAATTAAAAAAAAAAGAATTCAATGATAAACGGAATTTCTGTGAAAATGATCATTTAGATTCTATTTCAATTTGTCAAATGTATTGGACAAATTTGTTTCCCTCCTTGTTCCACTAAAACTACTCCCCGCCCCCAACAGGCTACGGGGCAGGCCCTGCTGTGGTCTACCCAACACACCTAAGATGACCCAGCATTGGATACTCAGCTAAGCTTCAGAGTGCTTTCCTTCCCTGGAATTAAAAATAAAAATCATGGGCAGTAAGTGGACAAATAAATATGTGTCGATCTTCTTAGCTCATTTAAAAACGATAATAATTCTATTATTTGAAATGGTTCCTTGAACTCGGTCTCCTCCCCATTTTCGACACGACCACCTGTGCCCAGGCCCTCCTTGTGTCTTCAGTCTTGGTAGTAGCCCACCTGGTGGTCTTTCCATCTCATTCTCTGTCGTCCACTCCATTTTCCACACAGGCCTGGTATTTTTGTCAATCAAGAGTCAGATTCATTGCCATGTGGTGAGAGAACCATGTTATTTGGAGCCAGACAGACCTGAGTCTGAACTCTGTCTATTCCATTTCCCAGTTGGGTAATCTTGGACAAGTCATAAGGCTTTTGAGCCTCCAGTAAGGTCTATATAAAATAAAAAATACGAGGATCTGCCGCATGGTGAGAGACTCCCTAAGATCACACATGCTTGGCAATGGGCGACGTTTGGTTGACACGGCGTCTCTCCTCCGTGTCTAGTGCAGTCCTCTGCTCACACGGGCAAGGGCGGTGTGTATGTTTTCTGACTAGTCTCCTCCCAGATAAACACAGCAAAGGAGGGCTAGGCTGAGGTGTCCAGGTTGTCGTTGGTAGACAATGGGCTTGCTCTTGCCACATTCAGAGGACTTAGTTTCCCATGAACTCCTGCTGACCCTGACTACCTGGTCCCCACACCTTTCCCAAGGCCAGTTATGTCAATTTGGAGGTCCCGGCATCTTTAGCTCCACAGCGAAAACTCTGCAAATTTCCCTTGGAGACTGGAAACCTTTTCCCCTACACAGCTTATGTATGAATTAGCATGACTGTACTACTGCAGTGCCTTTATCTACATGATTTTACTATTGCAGGACATTCTGCCCAGGAAGACAAAAGCTGAAAATAACTTTATTATGTATGACAGGAATTTTCTGAAAATCCATTTAAAGGAACATCAGATTAGTCAGTTTTCGATAGATAGCATCAAAAAGCTGCTTACCATCCAATGTTCCCTTCAAAACTCTCCTCTCTGAACCTGTGTCCAATGACTGTAAACTTTCATATCAGGAATCCTACCCCATCCTATTTAGGCATTGCCGTAGGAAGAACTTCCTAAACCAGAACTCCCCAAACTTTATTGATTGATTGATTTTCTTGTCTCAGTCTTTATTATTTTTTAAAATTTTTATTATAAAGATGTGGGGTATAATTCAGGGTTAGGTGTATAAACATTGAGCATGCAGGTTCCCTTGTTGATGAGGTATGCCCCTCCCTCCCCTAGCAGTTTCCCTTAACTGCCAATCCCATCCCATCCTCCCCCTGACAGTTTCCCACTACTGCCAATCACTGTCTTATAGCATTATAATTGTTCAAGGTTCGTGTATGAGTGAGAACATGTGGAACTCTGTTCTTTGTTTCTGTGATAAATCACTGAATGTGATCAACTCCAAATTCATTCAAGTTGCTGCAAAGTCCATATGTTTGTCCTTCTTTATGGCTGCATAATATTCCATTGGGCATATGTACCACATTTTTTTAATCCAGTCCAGCTTCGTTGGGCAACACAGTTGGTTCCATGTTTTTGCCATTGTGAATGGAGCTGCAACAAACATACGTGTGCAGATATCTTTTTTGTAGAATGATTTGGTGTTCCTCCGGGTATATTCCCAACAGGGGAATTGTGGGTCACATGGAAGGTCAATTTCTAGTTCTTTCAGAAATCGCCACACTGTCTTCCAAAGAGGTTGCACTAGTTTGCATTCCCACCAGCAGTGTAGAAGCCAGAACTCCCCAAGCTTTAAACAAGCCACTTTTGTCTCCCCCTACAAAGGGCGACAAAGACTGTCCAGGTGATGCTTTCCTGTCACAGCATTAAACTCTCTTTCTTCATCAACAAAATGGAAACGAATTTGCCTGGTATTCTTTTCGCTTTCTAACTTCTAATAGGTTTCTAAGCTTTTAATTCAGCACTGTATGCAGATAATGTACTAAAATTGTTATGCACTAAAATTTAAATGTACTAAAAACGATTGTAGCAACCATTTAAGCCAGAATTTGGTTATGTAGATGGGTAATTGCAGAAAAATAAAAAATCGAAAATGAGTAGATTTTCAGGTTTCCTGGCATGTTTGATATGATTAGCCACTTTGTTTCTTTGTCTGGACATGTGAAAAGTATCATAGTTCTCAGATGTTTTCTATTTTGGGGATTTTCTCCCTTAGAAAAAAGAAAAAGAGAAAAAGCATTGTGATTTCTGAACTCTAGAAAAGGTAAAAAGTAGAATGTTTTCTTGGCTTTTCTTTTTGAACACTTTCTTGCAAAAGACATGATGGTCAGACAGCACTGCTCAAGAGAAATTTAGTTAGTCTCACACATATAATGGACATTTTCTACCAGTCACATTGAAAAATAAGTAAGAAGAAAAGGAGAAATTCATTTTAAAATATTTTATTCATCCTAATAGAGCAAACATCTTTTTACTTCAGTCTGTGGCACCAGCCATGATTCCGTGCTCCAGAGTTTTCGGGAGTGCAGGAGGGCTGAGTCAGAGGACTGGGAATGTGAGTAGCTGAGAAGGGAGATTGGGAAGGACCCGGGGCCCAGGCTCCCTTGGATGGGGAGGGGCTCAGCTCAGAGCAGAGGGAAGATATCCACAGGCAAGCCGTTCTCAGCCGGGCACTTACTGAGCCACTCTGTGAATCCTTTAAAAAAAACTTCTATGATTATCATAACTCAAAATTCACAGAACTGTTGTGAGAATGAAGTTAATATGTGTAAAACACTTGGGAAACTTCTCATGAACATTAAATGCTTGATTCGTGTTAAAACAGGCACGCACATCCCTTATGAAAAAGCTTCAGGGTGCCTTGCAGGGCCTTTGAGTGTTTCGAGTGTTTCCAGGTCCGTGAGTTAGTTTCTACTGCTGCCCTTAATGATTGTGTGTGTGTGTGTGTGTGTGTGTGTGTGTGTGTGTGTGTGTGTGTGTATATACACATAAAATGTTTTGACTCTCTTTCTTTTTCTTTTCCTTCTTTCTCTTTTCTTTCTTCTATTTCTTCCCATCTTTCTTTCCCTTCCTTCCTGCCTTCCTTCTTTCTTTCTCTTCCTTTCTCTCATTTCTTTCTTTCTTTCTTTTCCTCCCTCACTTCTTCCCTTCTTTCTTTCTCTCTCTCTAGCTCTCTCTCTTTCTTTCTTTCTCTCTGTCTCTATTTCTTTCTTTCTTTCTTTCTTTCTCTCTCTCTCTTTCTTGAAAGGATCTTACTGTGTTGCCCAGGTTGTAATGCAGTGGTACTATCCTAACTCACGCCAACTGAGAACCTCAAGCATTCGTCCCTCCTTGACCTTCTGAGTAGCCAGGGCTACAGGTGTGAGCCATCACACCCTGCCTTGACTTGCTTTTTTAAAAAGAGGGACAGAACCTTGTTCTGCTGCCCAGGCCAGAGTGCAGTGGCACGAGAAGTGGCTCACTGCAGCCTCAAACTTCTGGGCTTGAGTGAGTCTCTCATCTCAGCCTCCCAAGTGGCTGAGAGTACTGGTGCATGCCACCATGCCTGGCTACCCGGAAGGCTGAGGCAGAAGAATTGCCTGAGCCCAGTGGGTTGATGCTGGGGTAACTGTGAGCATGCCACTGCATACCAGCCTGGGCAATGGAGTGAGACTCTGACTCAAAGAAAAACGAACAAATAAAACAACAACAACAGTAAAAGAAGTAGCCAATAAATTGGTTGAAAACTTTTATAGCTAAGCTTTTAAGTTTTTGATGGTTCAAAATTGAACCATTTATGTACCAAAAAATTGGGGATATAGATGGATGATATATTCAAAAGTACGTGTGGACATCACTTGGGTCTGTTGAATGCTGCCTGCCACAGAATATGACCAAAATAATCTGCCGATAAAACAAAACTGAGTTTACTTTCACAGAATCTTAGCAGCATCTGAGGGGCGGGAACAAGCAAAGTTGGGGTATTTACGCGATTTGAGAGGTCTAGCTTAAGGAAGGCCTTTGGATGTGAGGCTGTGATAAGAATGGGCAGGTTCACAACAACACTTGAGGAGAGAGGTGCACAGCAGAGCCCAGATTTCAAAGTGAGTCTCAAAGAGTAAACAGTCATTTATTGCTATTGGCTGTCCTGGGGAGTATTTATTCTGAGAGTACATTGAGTAGTTCTAGTCCTATTTAGTGCATACAAACGGGCTGCTAGAAAGCTCCTGGAATAAATAATGAAGATGTTTTCAAATATTTTTTCTGGGTAAGAATCTCCTAGAATAATACACTTGTCTTAATGGAGCCAATCTGGTAGCTGAGGCTTATCCACGAAGAAAGCAAACCACGGCCTGTGCACACAGCCAGCTGGGCGGGCATGGATGGGGTTTCCAGTCCTCAGGTCTTTGATGAGGCACAGATTTGAAAGTTTTCTCTCATATTTTTGAAATTTGAGTCTACTTGTCTTGATCTGGAAGATCAATCTTTACAGAGAGCTCCAATGGTTCAAAGTTCAATCCTTTGAAAGCATTATTAGAGCACAGCTTCGTTCGTTTTGCGCTGCTGTAAAAAGGACCACGTTTCAACATGAGGTTTGGTGGGCCAAATATTCGGACCAGAGTGGAGCTGCGTATTCCCAAAGTGCCATTTGCACCTTAAGAAGCCGAACCCACAAATCTAAGCCTGGACTTCATTTAAGACTGAACAAGGCCATCTGTGACAGAAAGAAAACGACTAGTGTGTGTGCGATCATACGCATCTGAGTGGAAAATTCTGCTGTCAAGGAATATCTGAGACGGGGTGATTTATAAAGGGCCCTTGTTTGGCTCGTTTCTGTGCGCTGGCCTCGGCCTCTGGTGAGAGGCCCCCATGCGAGGTGGAAGTCGAAAGAGTCACATGACAAGAGAGGAATGAGAGAGAAGGGGGAGGCTTCAGGGTCTTTTTAGCACCCAGCTTTCCAGCAAACTAATGGAGTGATAACTTGGTCACTCCTCCTCCCCCAGGGAGGGCGTTCATCGATTCATGAGGAATCCGCCTCCCTGACCCAAATACCTCCCACCAGGCCCCACCTCCAGTACTGGGGATCGCATTTCAACACGAAGTTTGGTGGGCCAGACATTCTAGACCATAGTAGGGCAACATATCCCTGAAGTCCCTTTGCACTTTAAGATGTTGAACACTTGGCCTGACTCGGTGGCTCAGTCTGTCATCCCAGCACCTTGGGAGGCTGAGGTGGGTGGAGGGTTTGAACCCGCGGGTTCGAGACCAGCCCGGGCAACTTGGCAAGACCTCGTCTCTACAATAAATAATAAAAAAATAATTAGCCGGACGTGGTAGCGCACGCCTGTAGTTCCGGCTACTTGGGAGGCTGAAGCGGAAGGATTGCCAGAGCCCAGCAGGTTGAGGCTGGGGTGGCCGTGAGTGTGCCACTGCACTCCAGCCTGGGCAACAGAGTGTGACTCCAACTTAAAAAAAAAAAAGATGTCTGACCCACAAATCTAATCCTGGATTTCATTTTAAACTGAACAAGGCCGTCAGTTACAGAAGGAAAATGACTAGTTTAGATGTGATAATACGTATCTGAGTGGAACATTCTACTGAAACAGCGGTTGTTTCTTGAGAGCAGGGGATTTTACATTCTCTTTATGTTTTAAAATATTTAATAGCTGGCAAAGGTCAGCACGCAGTGTCCTTTTATTTGTCGGGGGCCAATTCAAAACTGTCAAGCACATCCAAAGCAGCTAATGACAGAACAAGAAAATTATATTGTTTTGCTCTAAAAACAACACGAAAAATGAGCTATTTACATTTTCCTTGTTTTGTGGCTGGTTTATTATAGCCCGTGTTAAGATTTTCAATCCCAATTCATCAAGCAAATTATTAAGGCGTCACATTTTTATGATACGCCTTTACCAGAAAAACACATCATAAGAGTATGGTCTAAATGTGAAAATGATGCTTTGCGGAGCAACTTTTCCTGGAGTGGTGATTAACTGACTGTCTCTTGTCCAATGTCTCTGAACAGAGGCGGGTTGGGGTGCGGGCCAGCCAGAGAAGGGTTGACTAAAGGCAGTAGTGACGACCGGCAGGAGCGACAGGGGCTCGTCGCTGGGTCAGAGCTGAGTTGAATCTTGACCTGGTACTTATCTTTGGTACATGAAACAAATTCTTCATCCTCTCTAAGCTTCAGATTTCTATCAGTGTAGCAAAGATCATGATACTTTTGTTGCAGCGTGGCTGTGTAGCCCATGAGAGAGAATACAGGGAGGTGCTGATTACTGTAGCGTTAAGATTTAGGAATCCTGGGATACGCCTGGGCCATACCTTCATCTTAATCTTACTTCTTGCTTTCTTCCCTCCTACTGAGATGACATCTGACAGGCCACTAGACAGACTCCGTCGGCTACAGCAGCGAGGTCCAGAAGTCTACAGCGGGATCATTCATTTCTGTGTATGCGGGTTATTGAGTCCTGCTGTGGTCCTGATGACAGAAAGACTGTACCCCATAGTACATTTGTTTTCTCAAAAACGGTGAAAAGAAAAGCCTTGCTTTTCACACAAACACATCTGAGATTCAGTCCTGGCCGTATCTTTTCCTAGTTTTACGGTCTTCAGCAAGTTACGGATTTCGCCACGCCGTGGTTCTCAACGGTTTAAACGGGCATGGCAATATTTGCTCCATCCTTTGGAGGATTTGGGCAGACGAAGTATACAAAGCATCGTTGATTGTGTCTGACAGTGCAGATGGTTATTAGCCAATTAAATTTGCTTACTTTATAATTATCTGCTGACTAATGAGAGGAAATAACAGGGTACTATTTCCAGACCATAATACAATGGACGTAATATGTGGAGAGAGACATAGAAAACGTTGGTTACACAAATATTAATAAAATATTTATACTCTAATAATTTTAAAAACTTTTTTAATGGGGCAAATAAAAAGGTTATTCAACCCTTTCTTTTCTTTTTCTCCTTATTCTCCTTCTTCTTGTTCTTGTTCTTTTTATTTTTTAGAGACAGAGTCTCACTCTGCTGCCTAAGTTGGAATGCAGTGGCATAATCATGGTTCACTACGGACTCACCCTCCTGGGCTCAGATAATCCTCCTGCTTCAGCCTCCAGACTAGTTGGGACTACAGGCACACACCACTATGCCCAGCAAGTTTTTTTATATTTTTGTAGAGACAAGGTCTTGCTATATTGCACAGGCTGATCTTGAACTCCTAACCTCAAACAATCCTCCCTCCTCGGCCTCCCAAAGTGCTGAGATTACAGGTGTGAGCCACCACACCTGACCCACTCCTTTCTTTTTCAATGAGGACATTGGTTCTAGTAGAAGCATTTTAGTCCTGTGTCTGAAGAACCAGGAATTTTCATGGGATGGTAATGATAGTCTCTATATACTAGCCTGAAATTCGTCACAGAAAAACTCATTATTAACTTTCATTTCCTATCGTACCCCAGATGTACAGCACTGAGCAATTTTTTTGCCTTAATGTAAGAAATGTTAAATGTTTGAATTGCTGGAACAAATAGTCTCCAGTGGCAATCGGAACCTGTCGCTCTCTGATGTTCAATCTTTCTTTGGAATACTGAAATCTGCTTGCAGAAAATAGAACTCCTTAGCATGGCAGTTTATACTATGACTCCCTCTCCCACTCACCTGGGTTTCTTGCCTCTTCTCACCAACTTTTTGATATTTCATGTACATGCAGCTACTTGCTTGATGGTTTGTCTCACAGCCATGCCTTTGCACATACAATTTCCACTACTTGCAGTGCCTTTTCTCAGTCTTTCTTGGCTAAGCCTTAAGCAGTACTTTCCCCTGGAAATCCAAGCCTGTTAGGTAACCCTCACACGGTTTCCACAAGAGGCTGTGTGTACCCAGATCATATCCCTTCCGCTGCTTTCACTGTCCCCTATTGGGCTGAACTCACATGGAAGTCAGGAAGCAGGCCCAGCATAATCCAACGTCTGTTGTGTGAAGGGATGACTCTTCCTCATCATTGCTTTCTTATTTCCGAAAAAGACTGATAGCCCTCTTAGGACGTGCTGATGACAGAGCTGCAGACACTCCTCATTGACAGAAAATCTCAATCAGGGCAAGATGCAGTCACTCAGCAAAGTGCAAGTTATGAACCTGGCAGAGCAGATTTGCATCTTGCAATCCATTTGCACAGGATGTATCGCGTGTACAAGGGAATCTGGTGAATGAGTGAAAGCTCTACTGTGCAATAACTGTTGCATGCTGACTACTGTTTGTTATATGAAAGTCTATCCAAGTACTGCCCTGGCTTTCCTCTGGAGCTCCAGACTTTCCTTCATGAGATTTTTACCACGTTGAGTATGAGTGGAAACTGGTTCTAGATGTGTAAATCGGGGCAGAAACCGGGAAATTAAATTAGGCTATTTGACATTAGATAGAAAAACGCACAAGGAAAAGAGGTGCTGCCAATAACTAATTATTATTTTTCTTTAATTTGAGTTCGACTAGCTTGTACACATATGGAGATATATGCAGATATGCCCAAGGCAATTTTGGAATCAAGAGGATGGGCCTGATATTGGGTGGCTCATGAGACCCAGATCCAGGTGAATTTCCTGCTAATGTAGCAAAGGTGTTCCTTATATCAAAGCTTCCCCATCTTCCATTCTGGAGGTGTATGCCACATCAAAGCCTCCTGTGATGACTTGTCAATTGGCCAAAAGTCCTGTCCACTTGGGGTGAAAAAGTAAGCCAAGCAGACCCCTTGTCAGAATACAAATGCATTCTGACTGGCTCAGGTACACTCCGACTACCTCAACGGGGCCTGTTCTTGAACAGTGGATTTTGTGGGATGGTGACACCAGTCTCTATATAGTAGCCTGAGAAAGATCACATCAAAACTCATTATCAATTTTTATTTCCTACCATACACCAAATGTACAGCACTGAACACAATTTTGTTGCTTTGATGTAAGAAATAGTAAGTGTTTGGAGAAACAGTATACAAACAAACTACTTCAAATTAAAAAAATGCATACATCATTGCCTTTTTGTTGTTTACAAAAGACCCGATTTACAGTATCGATTATAACATCGTTGAAAAGGAAAAAAATCCAGTGCACGTTACAAAACGCATCAAGTACAAAGGAGGCAAATAAATACAAACATACTTCACAAAACATCTTGCTCAACTATGCAAACACAAATAAATTAACCTGAAGTCATAGTAAATCAGAGTAATAAATACGTAGGTTGGTAAGAGATTTCTTTTAAATTAAATAAAATATATAACAAACCTGTTAAAATCTTTAGCAAATTAAACGTTTGTCTTTGTAATAAGTGAACGCACTCGTATGCATCTACGAAGTACCGTATAGCAAAATGTTTGCAAGTACATAACTTTAATAGAAAATTTTGTTTGGTGTCCCATTTATAATAGACAGCACATATGGTAGCTCTTTTCTTAAAGTTGATTTTTAAATAAACATCGTTCCTACCTAAGAACAGACATTTCATTTTTCACTAAACTAAGATCCGAGAGTTCGGATGAACTCCAAACCAAAGATAAGTCCCACATGATGTCTAACAAAGACCACGGTTTCATGGGAGTGGAATTTCTGTTGAGGGTGACTTTTCATCTGTGCGGGGGAACAGTGGTAACTGTGGGATACACCAAGCCTGTGAATGCCATCACATTCGATCTAAATATCCATGAGGCTAATAAAAAATAAACACTTTTGCTATAGCACGGACAATTAAGCCCACACGAAGTTCATGTGTACATTTATACAGAGGCACGTCTGCACATGAAGTGTGTGTGCACACCAAAAAGGCAGTTGAGCTGGTTGTCTATACCTCTTCCTTAAAAAAAATAAATATAAAAAAACTTTTGAAACAATGCTTAACTACTTTACAATCCCTGAAATAGACATTGCCTTTACTCTAGCAACTGCTAAACTCTGATCCCTTCAGAAATTCAAGATTGCAGGCTCAATTTTACGTGTGGGTGAGTGTCTGTGCGTAGAGATGTGTGTGAGTATGCCTGTGTGCAAGTGTGTGTGTGTGTGTGTGTATGTGTGTGTGTGTGTGTGTGTGTGTGTACTTTGTAACATTTGGAGTTCTATGGCAAGAATTTTCTCAAATTGGAAGCTCTCTTGTCTCCTAAGGAAGGGGAAACCAATGTTGCCGGTGTCTGAAGTAACCAATCGGATTGGAGTAGCATTTTTTCATGTGTTAACTATATATTCCGTTCCTTTCCAGTCAACCCAGTAAGATAAATGCTATTTCAGGGGATATGGTATCTACAAAATTTTCCATTTGGATGTGTTTGTATTTGCTAAGTACAAATCTACACCAATATTGTCACTTGTATATTGTACCAACATATGGCAGGAAAGCCTGGCTGCTCACACCAAGTCTTATTTCTCGTCTTGGGATAAGAGTTGCCAACTATCGGATATGACTTGAAAAACAAACAGACAAATCTGCATCACCAAAAAAACTTATGTCTCTTTAAAACGTTTCAAATAAATAATTCATATGAACTGAAGCCGTCCAGCCAAGCCGAATACTTTGCTGACTGCTATATTTAATTATTGCTAACAAATTCCGAGCGGGCTGTTTCCCAGCACCCTGTGCTTTTGTGAGTGACGATTCCCCACTAGTGGGCACCATTTATCTTCTTATCCCTTCCATGCCGCTCACCTTACTGCAGCAAACTCACTTCTAAATACAAAAACCAGTGGGGTAGGGGTCGGGGCCGGGGGGGAAGTGTGCAATAACAATCAAACTTGACCACAGTGCAGTCCTTAGACAAGGATTTCCTTCACACTCTCCTGTTTTCTCATTTAAACCCAGCAAGATAGGTGATTTGAGTATAGCGTTTCTATTTTAAATCCTATTGGAAAATAAATTAATAAACACACTTGTAAAAATATGGCAGACTTCAAAATGCAGTTAAAAGATAAAAAAACTCTTTGATTAGTAATAAATAAATTACAAAAATGTCACATTTATTTTACATATACTTTACAAAAAAAGAGTGCAATGAAGAAAGAAAAGAAAAAACATATGAAAATAAATAAGATATAATAATTGAATGCATTGCTTTTAATCCAAAGAGTCTATCATAGTTTTTCTTTCCTTTTTTATGTCAGCTGGGGGAGAAAAAAAAAATTAGTGCAACGTTGCAATTGTAAATGCAGTACGGCAACCTCCATGCCTAAGCAGTACACCAACCTCTAACAGATCCATCTGGAGTTGACTGCTGCCGGCAGCGCTGTGATCCTACACATGGATACCCTTCACTGCCTGTTTGATACTTTCCAGTAGAGCTTTGCATTCTGGGGAATAGTCCCGTTCCAGATTGCTGTACATGTCTGTGAGTGTATTTACATATGCTTCAAAATTCTGCTCGCTGATAGGTCCCTAAATGGAGACAAAACACATTGACCCAATCACAGTGGCTCAGGCCGAGGCCAAAGGAGGACCGAAGAGTATCAGTAACTTAGGAGTCTGGGAAGGAAGGATCCCTCTAGCTGCTGGAACTGGGGGAGAGGAGGAGAGATTGTGTTGGGATTTATCTGTTCACTCTCTATCCAGGAGATTAATGTGACTTACTTGTACAGTATTTGGGATCAGTCTGAAGTCACATACAGTGTATGTCCAGCTGTAGAGCTGGATTCCACACAAACTTCTGCTTCTCTTGGGAGGCAGCCTAGACCTCAATGACACATGCTCGACACAAAAGAGACCTCTTGTCTGCAGAAGGTGAATGTTGGTGAGGCTGGGGAGGAAGGGTTGCTTGTACTAAGTGGTTCCTTCAACAGTATTGGGCTGGAATTTAAAGTGTGAGCAAGCTGTCCACTAAGCAGCTGTGATGGGAAATTTCTCCATCCTCAGACACCTCTTGGCCCGTTTTTCCTTCGCAGCGTCATTGTAATATGCTTTTTTATTTCTCTGTGTCTGTGCAGGCAGAATATCAGTTTCACAAAGTCAAGATTTGTTCATCCTTTCTTCTTTCTTTCTGTGTGTGTGTGTGTGTGTGTCCTTTGCCTAATACGCTGCTTCAAAAAGGGCACATTACACTGGATATGTGTAAATTTTGTGCAAAGGTGAAAAGGGATGAGTGTCACGAAGGGAAGGCTACACAGCTATTTTTGGCGGCTCCATCTTCCCATCTTTTTGAAAACACATGACACGTGTCTTACCTCACAAGGGAAAAAAGATTTTTGGAAGGTCTAAATATTGTTCTTGCTGCTATTTAGTAAACAAGCATTCTGAATTTGAAGATCATTTGATTGAGCTCAGCAAAGCACCCATCTAAATGATTAGCATTGTCCAGTCGTGATTTTCAATGACCTTTCCATTTTCCCCTTTGTTATGCCTTGTGTTTCTTGGAGAATTATGTCCTTGGACGAGAATCCAGGTGGCAGAGTGGATAAGGGCCACTCTGTAGAGCCAGGCCCATCTGCCTTGTGCTAGCTTTGGAACCTTGATCAAATCATAAAAACTCTCTAACCTTGATTTTCTCAGCTATGGAGTGGGAATACCAGTGCTCACTCTTTAGGGCTCTTGTGAACTTCTCATGTGATCAGCCATAAAAAGCACCACCAGACTGACTTATGTGGTAACTATACAAGAGACAAGCTGTCTTGTGAGGTAGCTATTTTTTATGACACTGTTAAAGAAAAAAATATTAAGGAATATTCGTTTGAATACTGAGTTGAACAAACATTAGTACAAAATATTATAATAATATTGTCTTAATACTGGCCATGGTGTAATCATTTATTTTCCGTTGTGTTCCTTATGACATTATTTATTTTCGGAGGGTGAGGAATTAAGAAATACATTTTGAATTTGAATGGGTTAAGATGAGAGCTCCATGCTAGGAAGTTGGGTAAATTCAGGGATTTTTTTTTCGTTTGTTTGTTTGAAGCAAAATCAATTGTATTTCTTCATTATATTGCTGCTGCTTTAGACCATTTTATATATAAACTTGGCAGCTTTGGAAAACTTGTTCTGAAAGCACAGGCTCTGAGGAAGTTTAAAACACTCAACAATTCAGCCCTTCCTCTAAAGATTTGTCTATATTTGTGAATATGTCAAAAAATCTAATTTTCTATGAGTTTTCAATACAGTCATGTGCTACATAACAATGCCTTGGTCAGTGACAGACCACATATGCGATGGTGGTCCCATAATATTATAATACTGCAGTTTTACTGTACCTTTTTATTTTTATGTATGTTTACACACACAAATACGCACCATGGCGTCACAGCTGCCTATAGTATTCAGTGCAGTAACGTGCTATACAGGTTTGTAGCCTCGGAGCAATAAGCTTCACCCTACAGCCTAGGTGTGGAGTCAGCTGTGCCATCTAGGTTTGTTAAGTACACTCTGTGATGCTTGTGCAACGACAAAATCTCTTAATGATGCATCACTCAGAATGTATCCCCATCATTAAGCGATGCACGACTGTAGTTGTATACGTAAAATTCATGCTCAGGTTTTGAAAATGATGATGACTTATATTTGTGAGCTTTATTTTACCTAAGAGGAGCCAAAGTACAAACTTCAGTATAAAGAAAGCTCCACGTCTACTGGACATCAAACTATCTTTCCCCCCACAGTGCTTGTGTTCGTGGATGGTGCAAATGACTACGTCACAGATGTTGAAAGTCATGGAATCTTCTACCCAGAAACATATTTTATATTACATTGTAAAACAAGTTTTAAATAAATCTTCGTATTTAAATCACCTTGGCCTCTAAGGAAATCCTTGGCCTTAATATAATTTAAAGGTAGGCATCTGCCATGTTCCCAGCGAGGGAGATTATCGCAAGTCAGAATGTGGTTAAATGTGGTCGCTGTGACTGCTGACAGGTCTCCTCAAAGCAAAGCACCTCTAAGCGGCAGCCCCGTGGCTAACCGACAATGACACTGCAGACACTTGCAACAGAAGAGCAAAATGCTCGCCTTGGACTTACCATCTGTGGAAGCTGGATATCGGCAAGGCTTGAAATGAGAGCTTGGCTCAGACCCGCCAGCTCCTTCAGCAGACTTTCATTGTTCTGCTCGATGAGTTTGTTCTCCGCCTCTATCGTCTTTAAGTTGCTCTCCATGGACGTGATCTAAAATGGAAATAACTTGGGAATATGAGAAGTGGGCTTTGGAAGGAATACAAAGGGCCTCTCTCTGAAGGAAAATGCATCAGCTGAATCTCAACGCCAAGGGACATGTGTGCAGCAACTTCTCAGCGCAGAATTGCACCCTCACTGCAGTGCTCAAACCGCATTCCCAGATTTGCATTGCCAGCCCAGACCTCTCCATGAATTTCAGATTCGACTCCTTCACGTGGCTGTACCATGAATACCTCGAAGTCAACATGCCCCAAAACAAACCTTCACTATTTCCCCAAACCTGCTTCTTCTGCCCCCCTCCTTTCCAGCTGATGGCAACCCCACTGCAGCTCAGCCTTCCACATACCTCCCTCGTCTCCCCAGCTCTCTTTCTCAGATCCACAGGAAACCTTCAAAATATGCAGGATGGGACCACTGTCTCCACCTGCACCGCTGCCCCCTGGGTCCAGCCACCGGCATGACTGAGCATGGTTTAATCCTTATCGTGAGTGGCCCTGTGTCTGCCATGACCCCATGCATCCTTTCTGGGCCCTTCCTCCACACAGCCACCAGAACAAGTCTCTTAAAATCCAGGTCGGGATGTAAGTCAGATAGGATCATGTTAAACCTTGGCTCAAAACTGCACAACGGTTCTGCATTGATTTAGAATAAAAACCAAGGTCTTTAAGATGACCTGGGACACTCGTTGCCTCATACCTTCTTTGCTATTTCTTAAGTCTTCGAGCCTTCTCGTGGTTAGGGCTTTTGCACTTACTGTTTCTTTTTTCTCCTTGAAACACTCTTCCCCCTCACTTGCTTGGCTAACTCCTTCACTTCTCAAGTCTTTGTCCTTCTTTTTTCCTGGGTCCTGGTCATCCTATTTCTCCTTCCCATTCTAGCATATAACACACTTGATCATCTATGATTTTTTGTTCACTGTCTGCCTCCCCATTCTACATTGTAAGCTCCATGAGGGCAGAGGCCTTGTGTTCTTTGCTAATGGTTCCCAAGAGGAATTCCCTTGATTTCTGATCCAAAGCATCAAGTTCTTTCTGTGGCCGGGTTGGCCTTAGTGAAAGATTGTGACAATGGGGGCTCTGAGTCAGGAAACTGAAACCTGCATTTCAGATAGATTAGAATCCTTTGTCTTAAACTGCTGTGGGTTAGGACCTCTGAGAGAGCCAGTAGCCACAGTGACATAAAAATACTACATTATAGGAGAGGAGAGCCTATGCTTTGTCTCATTCTTTTCCTGCTGACCTGTTGTAAAAGAGTTATGATTAATGCTTTAAAAATTTTGGACTGAACAGTTGATTTGCAAGGAATGGGAGAGACAGTATAAAGGAGAATGTAGAATTGAGAAATTTCTTGGGTTTGGGAGGAAAAGAATTTGTCTAAGAAAAGGGACAGTAAAATTTGTTTCTCACAAATATTGGCACAACGGGAGGTAAGCCAGAAAAAATTAAATTAGAAAGTTGCTGTGTTTTACTCGACTTTTGAATAAAACTAAGGACTCTTACCTTCTTATTGCATTTTGTTTCTAAAATACCACATGTTGTACAGACAACTTAATTTTGTAGGATGATCTGTTTTATTTGCTTATAAAGCCTCTGATGCAACCAGGGCAAAAAACATGAGAGACCTTGCCCACAACTCCCAAATCAATGATGGCCCGGGATGATCCACTTTTTCAGGATTTGACAATAACTGTGTAATCGAAAACCACTCAGTGTACTCACTCTTAGTTATCAGTATCTTTTCAGACACAAGATTTTAAAAGTTCAGCGTTTTGTTTCTATTAAGATTATGATTGCTTTAAGGTAATGAGTTACTTTTTTTTTTTTTACCTGGGTCTGAAGTTTCATCATATCTGCTTCAATTTTAAGGTTGGATTCGTTCAGTTCCTTTATTTCTTCATCCAAATGTCTAATTTCTTCATCACTCTCTATACCTATAAAAAGTCAGACTATCTTAGTTTAACCCGAAAGTATGAGACTAACACGTATGAGTCATTCTGTGTTTTAACGTGTGGTTTGCTAGTAGAGAAATGAGAGTTTCATTTGAAGAATTTTTACCAAAACCATATATATCTAGGAAAAAGGAGATAAGACGAATTATGGGATTTAGTTCTTCTGTAAGAAAGAAAAGTGCCACCATTGCATGTAGCTCAGTTATGTCCCACGGCTGCTGCCAGGCACAGTGGCAAATGTGGTCTCATTGACACCTTGCTGTATCCTATGGGGCACACTCTGTCACACCCTCTTCATGCTGCCCCTCAGAGAGGTGAAATGAGACCTCAGAAATCCCTGAAAGATGTTAAATGAACTGCCTGAGCTCAAGTTCACATGCAGAGCTGCGTTCTGTTGTACACAGTGCTGCAAAGACAGTTTTATGCTGTGTAATCATGAATCTGTTGAGTGGGACCTTAAGATCCATGACTAGAGGCAGACATGCTGCTGACTGGTGAGTCAGAGTTCAGCGACACACAGTAGGGGTCTCCACAAAGACCTGGACGAGGAGCAAATGCAATTTAGGGGAAAGAACATCAGCTTTGGAGTTTGAACGCTAGCCTTGACTCTGGTTCTTGAGCTTGGGCAATCTACTTAACTTCTTTGAGTCTCAGTTTCCTCTTCTGTAAAATAGGTGTAGTATCTATGTTGTGAGAATGAGCGCAATCAAATGCAGAGTGCTGAACACATAGGAGCTTCTCAGTGAGTGGGAGTTATTTTCCCATGATTGTCTTTTATAGGAAAACTATGACTACATTGAAAAGACTTTAAGAAAGGTCAGGCTCGGTGGCTCAGCCTGTCATCTTAGCACTTTGGGAGGCCGAGGCGAGTGGACTGCCTGAGCCGTGGGTTCGAGACCAGCCTGGGCAACTTGGTGAGACCTCGTCTCTACAATAAATCCAAAATGAGCCGGGAGTGGTAGCGCACACCTGTAGTTCTGGCTCCGTGGAAGGCTGAGGCGGAAGGATCGCCGGAGCCCAGCAGGTCGAGGCTGGGGTGGCTGTGAGTGTGGTCACTGCACTCCAGCCTGGGGCATGAAGTGACTCCAACTCAAAAAAAAAAAAAAAAAAAAGACTTTAAGAAGCTGGGGAAGGTAGTTAACATGAAGAATGCAGAAGCAAGGATGAAGGTAATTTCAATGGCCCCGAAGAATGAGTCTGACCCAGAGTTGACGATGAAGAGGAATAAACGTGAACCTCTGCAGTCTGGCTCAATAAGAGCGATTTCATGAGACCAGGGTCTTATACTTTCCTGTGCAACCACTTTGGAAAGTAGTTTATTGCCTGCCGAAGGTGAACGCTCACATTCTATATGACCTTACAATTCCATTCTGAAACACACACTGAAACAAACAGCTGCACGCAGGAAGCATGCCCACGATGTATGTGGTAGTGTTGTCTTCTTTTTCTTTTTTTTTTAGTGGAAGTCTCACTCTGTCACCCAGGTTGGAGTGCAGTGGCACACTCATGACCACCACAGCCTCAAACTGCGAGGCTCAGGCAATCCTTCTGCCTCAGCCTTCCGAGTAGCTGGAACTACAGGCACACGCCACCACACCCAACTAATTTTTGATTTATTGTAGAAAGGAGGTCTTGCCACGTTGCCCAGACTCGTCTTGGACCTGTGGACTCAGGCAATCCTCTCACCTCCGCCTCCCAAAGTACTGGGATTACGGGCGTGAGCCACTGTGCCTGGCAGTATTGCTTTCAAAAGCACAACCCGAAGACAAGTCACATGCCCCCCAAAACAACATAAATGACTCTTTGTCGTCATACAGGTAATGCAAAGAAAAAAAGGAAGCCCTGAAAGTTATAGCACATAAAACAAGATCAAACAGGTAGCTATTTGTGGGTACTTACTAATTTATTACTTATGACTGACTACTAAATAAAAGCGGGCCATACATAGACCAATGAAGAGAGGAATGTCATAAGACTGACCTAAATTGGCCAGGTAGGGTGACTCACACCTGTCATCCCAGTGCTTTGGGAGGCTGTGGTGAGAGGGTCACTTGGGGCTAGGAGTTTGAGATCAGTCTGGGCAACATAGCAAGACCCTGTCTTTATTAAAAAAATTTAAAAATTAACTGGACATAGAGTGTGCTACCCAGCTACTTAGGAGACTGAGGTGGGAGGACTGTTTAAGCATAGGAGTTCGAGACTGCAGTGAGCTATAATCATGTCACTGCACTCCAGACTGGCTGGATTAAAAACAATAATAATGATAATAAATAGAAAAAGATTGGCTCAACTCTGGACTGAGACTTAACGAAAAAACAAAACAAATCAACAACTAAGATCTAGCTATATTAGTAGCTGGGTCAACTTGAATGTAAATCAAATGTATGACACAGCAACTCAGAAAACAACCCACAGCTATTTGGGGCCACACTATTGGAACTATAGTATCTGGGACACAGGATTCATTCTACGCTGACTCACTGTGTCTGGAGAACTGCACTGCATTTCTGAACACCATTCCTTACTGGCCGATGCGCTGGTAAGAGGAACCTTCTCTCGGACAGCTGATAGGTAAGAGCCAGGAAAGAAAAATGAAATATTTGGATTTTCAACGAAACCAGTATTTGGAATGCTATCAGCATTTGAATTTTTTCTCCTTTGAGCAAAAGATGCTCTCTTGCTTTGACATACTGTTTTTTTCTTTCTGTCTTTCAGCAGTAAGTTTTCATTTTAGGGAGTGGTGTTTTCTTACGTAACATCAACAAAATTACATCAAGGGGGCATCTGCAAATACGAGGCGCTATGAAGGAAACACTCAGGGTGCCGTGAGGCCTCTCGCTGGAGAAGACACACTTGCTCTGAGACTTTCAAGGTAAGAAAGGGCTGGGCTCGGTGGCTCAGCCTGTCATCCCAGCACTTTGGGAGGTCGAGGCGAGTGGATTGCCTGAGTCCACAGGTTCGAGACCCACCCGGGCAACTTGGTGAGACTGCGTCTCTACAATCAACCAAAAATGAGCCGGGCATGGTGGCATGCTCCAGTAGTTCCAGCTACTCGGAAGGCTGAGGCGGAAGGATCGCCGGAGCCCAGCAGGTCGAGGCTGCGGTGGCCAGGAGTGTGCCACTGCACTTCAGTCTGGGCGACGGAGTGAGACTCCAACTCAAAAAAATAAAAAATAAAAAAAAAGGTAAGAAGGAGGCAGGACTGTGAAAAACTGATGAGATGGACATTCCAGATGAAGGAGGAAGCAGAGAGCACAAAGGCCTGGTGGGAAGGAGGCAGGTGCTCTGGGGCCACACAGGGTAACTGAAGGATAGCAGGTCATAGGGGCCTCACAGAGACCTGGGGTGTATCCCGAGGGCAACGGGAGCCAGGGAAGGGTTTCAGGCAGGCAACTTGGCGTGATCCGTTGACTTTTCAAAAACATAACTTAGATGTTTGAGCAGTGAATAGATGGAAGGTGAGAACAGAAGACAAGAGACTCGCCTGTATATTATTGCTGGAGTTCTGTTAGGTCTGGGGGCCCTTGCTCATGGCAGGGGAATAATGAGTAAAGACAAGAGAAGAGAGACAAAGAGAGACTCAAGATGTAACCTGTAGGCAGAACTTGCAGGCCTTGTGATGGATTGGATGCAGGGGATGAGAGAGGGAAGGTCTCTCGGATGCTGACTTGTTTCTAGGAGAACTACAAGTTCAGTTTTGGTTTTAAGTGACAGCCTGGGTTCTTGGTACCGGGATTTAGTGAGGACGATGCTTCTCTGTTGCCTGATGCTCATGAGAACACCTCAGCCTCTTAATTAAGGTGGCTCATTTGGAAGACACCTCATTACAAAAGGTGCCTGGAGCTTATGGGGAAGGTATAATCATAAGCTGGGACCTCAAAACAGAAACATAATCATAGGATCTAATATGGAACAGGCTTTCCATAAATTCTCAGGAAATTGATAAGTGAATGAACGAATAATGTTTTAATTGTGATTTCTGGGATTTGGGGAGTTATTTTAGTCATAGGTTCGAATTTAGTCAATCTCTGTGATTTTTTTTCTGTTAACTCATCACCTTGTCTGTTTCCAATGAGACATGCATCTGCCAAAACTTCTCCAAACACAGTCTTTAAGAGCTTTCTGTCTTCCTCAGTAAAGCATTTTACCATTGAGGGGAGCTGAGAGCATGCAATAGATTTTGTATTTCATTCTGCACTTCCAAATATTAACTCATTTGACCCTTGTTTAAAAAAGAAAATCCTCATAAGGTAGAAACACTTCTTATCTCAATTTATGGATGGGAAAACCAAGGTACAAAGTAAGTGACACAGCTGGAATTCAAACAAGCTTTCTGCTTCCAGAATATTTTCTCTTAACCATTATAGTGTTACCTTTATTCACAGATATTTAATCTGTTTAGGAAGTAAAAAGTGTGTGAGGATGTTTATAGACACACTTCTGTAGAATGTTGGACTAATTAGGCATTGCTGCTGATCAAGGAAATCATGTAAATTTTCCACTAAATATTTTATTTAGCTATTTAACAATGCTGTTTCTTTATAGAGTTCACCTATTTAAAAACAAGAAAATATGTTTTCTTTTCATTCTATAGTTCTAATTTTTATTGATACTAACCTGTGATTAATTTTCATAACTTGAAATTATTTAATTTATAATAGTATTGTATTTAAATTCTGTATAATAATACAAGTAATATGTCCCTTGAATATAGCGGATGTACTCAATTTATAAGGGGCTTTAAGTACTGTAGTCTTTTTTTATACAAATGAAACAATATTTCAAACAAATTCTATTTCTTTTTTTTTTTTTTTTTGAGTTGGAGTCCCACTCTGTCGCCCAGACTGGAGTACAGTGGCATGCTCATGGCCACCGCAGCCTCGACCTGCTGGGCTCCGGCGATCCTTCCGCCTCAGCCTTCCGAGTAGCTGGAACCACAGGCGTGCGCTACCACGCCCGGCTAATTTTGTAATTTATTGTAGAGATGAGGTCTCGCTTGCCCAGGCGGGTCTCGAACCCGCGGGTTCAGGCAATCCACTCACCTCAGCCTCCCAAGGCGCGGGATTACAGGCTGAGCCACCGAGCCCAGCTACAAATTCTATTTCTTAGTGAATGAGTGAAACTTCGTTTTTAAATTAGATTTCAGACAAAAATCTTACTTTTTTTAATTAAGAGAAAATAAAATGTAAACCTGACTAGTTTCTAAAGAAGTGAGGAGAGCTAATATCCAGAAAGAAATGGAGCATCATACTATTTAATTTTTTTTTTTTTTGAGTTGGAGTCTCACTCTGTCACCCAGACTGGAGTGCAGTGGCCGCTCCCGGCCACCGCAGCCTCGACCTGCTGGGCTCCGGCGATCCTTCCGCCTCAGCCTTCCAAGGAGCTGGAACTACAGGCAGGCGCTACCACGCCCGGCTAATTTTTTGATTTATTGTAGAGATGAGGTATTGCTTGCCCAGGCGTGTCTCGAACCCACGGGCTCAGGCAATCCACTCACCTCAGCCTCCCAAAGGCGCAGGATTACAGGCTGAGCCACCGAGCCCGGCTGCATCATACTATTTAAAACAAAGAATTTTGCCAAATGGGAAGACCTAGAAGAATCTACGAAATGCAAGACTATATCCATAGATCAACTATCATAACTTTCACTCGTCCTCAAAAGTACAGAAGGGCTAGCATTCCTTCTTATTTAACTTAATTTTAAGGTCTTGACAAAAAGGTCTTAAAGGTAAAGGGCTTAAAAAAAAATCATGTTGCAATTTAATTATGGCAAGAAACTGAAGATCAATTATTTAAAATTAATGTAAACTTTTTTTTGGCGTAGACCTTCCATGTTTGAACCGGTTTGTAGGTAATATTCCCCTAAAATAGTACCTAATTCAACTAATTGCATGAATGATTTGTACATAGTTTAACTTGACATAGTACGCTAAGGCTAAAATTGTACACACTTCACATTTTATTGCGATTTTATTAAAGATTTTCTGTTTGTTTTTTGTTTTATGACTGGGGCAGTGCTAAGTTAGATAATCCACAAAACGATTATTGCGACCAGGCCCCAAGGTAAGGGACCGTGGGCTGGAGTATTGTTAGAGCAGATTCCGAGTCATTTTAGGTCATTTTTGTGCCTCAACACACCACTGATCTGAACTCAGGTGGGTTTTTTTCTCATGCAGATTCACGAAAGCTCCTTAAGCTGTGTAGAGGACCAGCTCCTTGGATTGTAAAGCGTGTACTTTTCTGGTTACCGGGCCACCTAGAATGATTGCACCTGACATTTGTCAATGTGTTCAACTCATCTTACGGCTGTTCTTCATCCTTCGAAAGCTCAGCTGAAGGTGCTAGATTTATAAGGACCCTTTGAAGGGTGTGTGCTCAGTCCCAGCTGCTCTGAGTGACTGTGGAAGTCTTGTGGGTTCAGACAGACCAGTAAGGTGTGTGCCTGACCCAAAGCACCGGGCCCCTGTAAAGGTTCATTGAGCTTTGATGTAACGCCAGTGGCTCACTGTTTTGCTTTTATCTTTCCTAGGAGCAGCCTTGTGATTTGTATTCTATTTAGAATACCCATGTGATTGGTGTTCTCATAATTAGAATTCACAGGAGATATTTTCTTCATGCACTCAGTTCCGGAAAAAGTTTTGTTCTGAATTTACTAGCGTGATTCTCATGGTGATTACATCCTGGCTTTGCTTTGACTTCTAAAAAATGGTGTCAGATTCGTGCTATTTACTCAGTATGAAATGGTTGGCTTTCACATTTTTTTTAGCAGCCTCAGGCTTGCTCCATCTTGCTTTCTTATCTTTGACTTTCCTTAGTCCATTTTGTGAATTAACTTTTTAAGCAGTTTTCTTTTACTATGTATATAATACATGTAAGTATATATATAATCCAGAGTGCTGGGATTGCAGGTGTGAGCTACTGTGCCCGGCCCCACTCCCTACTCTTTAAATACTATTTGAAATAAGGTGATATATACCTAAATGCACATGAAATTGGCCCAATTTCACTGCGCATAGACTGAGGCATTTGAAGGGGGTGAGTAATTCCAAGGAGCAGTCGGGGAAAAGCTCTTTGCCTGAGCACGTGGCTGTTGGAAAGAACAGAGGCCACAGCCTGGCCCCAACACCCAGGGCTTTGTTCCCACTACATACACACTGCCCTCCCTCGGCGCTTAGCAGTGAGTGCCCACGGAGGAGAAGCAGCCCTGCGAGGGACTGGTTTAAATCTAGCAGATGCAGACCTCAGCAGGGTGGTTCAAGAGTGCATTCCTTCCCTTGGGTAGTGCATATCTTTTTTTCTTTTAAATTAAAACCACACACATTAAAAAGACTGAGCAACGCTTTTAGAGAAAGAAAGTATTAGCAGAAGTCCCAGTCTTAGCTCTAGTCATGTGCCAAAGACACCATTTCATAAAGTCTCCAGAGCAAAAGAATTGCTCAGCCATTGTGTTTCGAATGCTTTAGAATGATCGCCCATGGAAAACAACACAGGCCCCAGATAGGGCTGATTAGAAATCTCAAGAGGGGCACTCAAGTCTCAAAGGGAAACTGGAGGATCCCTATAGACAGCTCAGAAACTGACTCTGAGAAGGGATTGACACCAAGAAAGGATGCAGGAAAATGGAGACGTAGGTACAGACATGGAGGCCGAATTCAAATCATACGGAATCTCCGTAAAAATATCGTTTTGAACACAGAAGACCAAACTTGAAGGATTCAAATATAGACCCTAGGAACTGTCTTTCCTGAAATTTCAAAGGCACTTATGCCAGTAAAACACACACACATACACACGCACACACATACATTACATGTACACACACTCAGATACACACACACAAGCCTTAAGGACACGACTTCTGCCAATCTGGCTTAATCCATCGTATACTACTACCTGACTTTCTCTGTTCGAGGTCCTTATTAAAAAACCAGAAATAGGCCGTGCGCGGTGGCTCAGCCTGAAATCCCAGCACTTTGGGGGGCTGAGGCAGAGGCTTGTCTGAGCCTGGGGGTTCAAGACCAACCTAGGCAACTTGGTGAGACCTCATCTCTACAATAAATAAAATAAACCGGGCATGGTAGCGCACGTCTGTAGTTCCAGCTACTTGGAAGGCTGAGGTGGAAGGATCACCTAAGTCCAGCAGGTCGAGGCTGCAGTGGCTGTGAGCGTGCCACTGGTTTCCAGCTTGGGCGACAGAGTGAGACTCCAAGTCAAAAACAAAACAAAACAAAACAAAACAAAACAAAACAAAAATACCCAAGAAACACATAAACCAAAAAATTATTTTTAAAATAAAGTTGTAGTTTTAGTTCAAGTCTGAAGACACCTTTCTTCTTATATGTTAAAATTACACTTCCCAAAGAAAGTATACTTTGACACGTGGAACCCTTTGGGGAGCTATAGTCTAGATCCCAAGGGAGATGGTGACAGCCCACCCAAACTCTTACCCCCGGTTGCTTTGAGCTTGATGGTCATGAGTTCTTCAGAGACCTTGCCCTTTTTGATAGCTTGTGCATTGAGTGGACATCCAGATAAGCTGCAAAAATAGAAATTACACTGATGTGTGAAATGTATATTATTTCCTGTAAAAATTAAAATATATTATTCACTTCCTACTATTTGTGTTTTTGCATGCCTACTAATTACATTATAACCCATAGTCTCTTTGTAGGGCATCAACACATATCTATTAAAGCCAAGGTGAATAATATGAAATGTTTTGCGCTTTTTTTAAAGCAAAGGAAAAATAGTACTGCTGATACACTATCACGATTTCATTCATTTTGTTAAAACGCTTTTATTCTGCATTCACAAAAGTGCTTTTGTTTAGGGCAGTTAATTTTATTTTCTGTAAACATGAAAATGTTATGAGTAAGAATTGTTCCCATTTAGTAAAAATTCCATGAATAGTGAAGTAGAATCCAGTTCTAGAATCTTGTTCACAAAGTGTATAAAGTGTCTACAGAAAGACTCAAAATTAACACACACTGAAGAAAGCACCCTGCTCCATGCCCCCAAAGCAAATTCGATTTGGTTATGGAAAAGTTTCTACTTTTCTCTTTAACTTTTGAGACATTGTTTTTCATGAAATAATCTCTACCCTGAATGGAGAATGGAAAGAGTAGCCCGGCTCAGCCTGTAATCCCGCGCCTTTGGGAGGCTGAGGTGAGTGGATTGCCTGAGCCCGAGGGTTCGAGACCCGCCTGGGCAAGCGAGACCTCATCTCTACAATAAATCAAAAAATCAGCTGGGCGTGGTAGCGCGCGCCTGTAGTTCCAGCTGTTTGGAAGGCTGAGGCGGAAGGATGGCCGGAGCCCAGCAGGTCGAGGCTGCGGTGGCCGGGAGCGGCCACTGCACTCCAGTCTGGGGGACGGAGTGAGACTCCGACTCAAAAAAAAAAAAAAGATGTTCCATGACAATAGCAGGTCTGCAGCACAATTAACTAAAATTGGAAGATTAAGACAGAGTGTTAGCTGGGCTCGGTGGCTCAGCCTGTAATCCTGCGCCTTGGGAGGCTGAGGTGAGTGGATTGCCTGAGCCCGAGGGTTCAAGACCCGCCTGGGCAACTTGGCGAGACCTCATCTCTGCAATAAATCAAAAATCAGCCGG
>CAUYQG010100871.1:0-31249 GCA_963574415.1 Tarsius wallacei | reverse complement strand
TGATTTATTGTAGAGATGAGGTTTCGCCTGCCCAGGCGGGTCTCGAACCTGCGGGCTCAGGCAATCCACTCACCTCAGCCTCCCAAGGCGCGGGATTACAGGCTGAGCCACCGAGCCCAGCTACAATTTATTTATTTATTTATTTATTTATTTATTTATTTGAGTAGGAGTCTCTCTGTTGCCCAGGCTGGAGTGCAGTGGCACGTTGCTCACAGCTACCGCAGCCTCGACCTGCTGGGCTCAGGCAATCCTTCCACCTCAGCCTTCCAAGTAGCTGAAACTACAGGCATGTGCCACCATGCCTGGCTACTTTTTAAAAATTTATTGTAGAGATGAGGTCTCGCCAAGTTGCCCAGGTTGGTCTTGAACCCTGGGCTCAGGCAGCCCTCTCACCTCGGCCTCCCAAAGTACTGGGATTATAGGTGTGAGCCATCATGCCCAGCAATAGAATTTTTTAAAAATAGAAGGATCAATATGAAAAATTAATTTTAAAAAGGTTGCGCAGCTGGGCAATCACCACAGAGAGTGGCTTCCCAATAGTGACCACTTAGCCTGCAGGGAAGTGACCAGAAAAACAACACTGATGGAGAAGCGGAAAAGAGACAACAGGAAGAAAATCCCCATGAGGGAAAAGGCAGGAGTGGCCAAGTTGAGGTACGTAAAAGAAAAGAGGCAACAACACGTTTGGGGGTGCTGGGAAGGGGGGACAGAAAGAGGAAGACAAGAAGAGGCTGAGAAGAAGAGGAAGTTCCTGTGACAGAACCAAGAGGGGGTGACATGCAAACCAGCGTTCCTAGGTGTGAACGGGGATGCCAGGCAGGTAGGGACCACATGCAGATAACTGCACCAGCTGCCGACTTGCAGCGCAAAGATGAGCTGATGGAACTCGCCATCAGCAGCACACACATATCACAGAACAATCTCCGAAACGTTAGAGTACCTTCACGTGCTACCAAGGTTAAATGAGTTACCTAAAAAACACAGGCTGGTCACCAAACGATGCTTCCTCAGCAGAGAGGGCCTTCTCCTCCGCCCCATTAACCACCTCCATGGGATTGGCACTGTCACTGTGGGAAGGTGGCTTTGGCCCAGGGAAAGAAAGAACTAGATTTGGCTCCTTTGAGGTACTCAAATGCCTTGGCAGACTGCAGGTAACATCTGCTCCAGGAGACTTTTTAACTGAAAACATAGTGAGCACATTTGAAGAATTAGGTATGCTTCTTCAGAGCAACCGTTTAAATCAATCTTGAGCCAACTTGTTTTGCTACTTTTATTAATCAAAATACAATTCCTTTACACAGAAAATCTGCTTTCATCTTTTAAGTTACTTTTACATAAACTACATTGGGACAAATTAACAAAAGCAAACACAGAACACATATAAATGGGGATGAAGACTAAGTATACCCTCAAAAAAGCCTCCCAGCAATCAAAATCAAGTCAAGTACTTTTAATCTAGACACAGTTAATACCTTCTGGATCTGGAGTCAACAGAAGCTCCACTTCTGTAGAAAGACTCGTGAAGAAATCCTTTAGGAAGAACAAGGCATCCTAAAATTGAGATGCAATTATATTATAACTGGAGGAGGAAAAAGCACACCTGTTTGTAAAACTACGAATCATGGTCTCTTCAGTTCATATTTTACTCATTCTTCACACATGACATTGCCCTGTCGAATCCGCGCTCTGCCAGGCATTGTTCCTGTTCTCCCCATCCCCACACTTCTCTGCTCATTCCCATGTCTCTACGAGGAAATGTACAGATACCAAATTGAGAAACGAATGAAAAATTGCAAAGCCAGGAAGGATTTCTGAATCAAAGTACGTTTTAGTCTTCTAACGAATGGAGCACTCTCATTTTTACGTGGCATCAGTTCTCTTTCTAAATTGGTAGTGATAATATTACTACCACAAATAAAAGCAGCTAGTATGCACTGGATATCTATGTGCCTAGAAAGCTCTTTATGACCTGTTTCTGCTTTGCCTCTATGCTATACTGCCTTAATACATTTCATCATTGGACATGATATTCAAATTAAAATAAACAAAATCATCCATTCAATGTGGTCTCTTATGAAATCATCTAATTACAAACCAAAAAAAAAAACGCGTGGCTCTGTCTCGACTCTGTGCACACATGGCATGCTTGTCATTATCGGCAGCTTGATTTTGCCTGCCTCACTCAAACTGACAAATACATTTTGGAGGATATAAAATTAAGCACTTGAGTTTGTGCTTGCTTACTTACTCATTCCATTTTTAAAAATCTTAAATTAATATAAAACATTACTACTGTTGCGCAATGCAAAACGAAGGATCAAAATCTTTGGCAGCACACACAAAGGTTTGACAATTACAAGAGAGCAGACTGCCAACTGATCACATTTATCAGAAGTCTAAGCAACGTGGCAGAAGGGAGACTGAGTGAGAGGACTCAGGGCAAACAGAGAGTCTCAACAGTATTGCCAATATTCTGGTTCAGAAGCAGGGGCGTGGGTCCACAAACTGCTCATTATATTGTTATGCTTTATATATGTATATTCATATATGTATTTCACATATAATTTACATTATACACATTTGATATATATTACATATTATTTATACTAAAATATTACATACTAACAAATTTAATAGCATATAAAAATGTTATTCTTTGGCCACTAGATGGTGATATTTTAATTTGCTATAAATGTTTGAACTCGACTGCCTATAAAAAAAAAAGGAACTTTGGGTACCAATCTGCTCTCTAAGAAAAAAGAAAGACTAAGGAGAAGATGGTTTCTATACATTTTTCACCACAAAAGCACAAAACAAAGGGATGCTAATCAAAAGCTTTTTAAAATGTTCTCAAAACGTCTTTGTTTTGTTTTTATGCTAAAATCTTCACAACTCAGTAAGACAACCCAGTTTTACAACTAGCGACACAGGCATTTCACAAATGAAAAAGATACACAAATGGTTAATAAGCACATAAAAAGATGTTCACCATCACTAGTCACCAGAGAAATCCAAATTAAAGCCACAAGGAACAAAAACAAAGTAGCTAGAAGGAAAAAGATGACAGCTGCAGGTCTGGCGAGGATAAGCAGCTGTGGCTCACCAGCTGTGGGTGGGAGGTACAGTGGGACAGCCACTGTGGAGAGCTGGCTGGCAGCTTACAACAGCTCAGAAGTTAGGAGAGTTAAGGACACACCTATCCTGTGACCCAGAAATTCTGCTTTTATGTATGTATTTGTTGACCCATGAGAAATGGAAACAAATGTCCATAAAAAGACTCTTGACACAAACCGCTTAACAGTTTTATTCATAAGAGCCAAAGCCACAAATGACCCAGATGCAAATTGGCAGGTACACGAATATACAAACTGTGGTGTATCTACACAGTGAAATACTACTGAGCATCAAAAGTGACCGCCGATTCACGCTGCCACACAGCTGAATCTCACAGACATAACGCCGAGTTCAGGAAGCCAAATACAGCTCCATTTATAGGAAATTATAGAACAGGAAAAACTAGTCTGTGGTGACTGAAAGACCAGGGGCTGCTTTGGAGTGAAGACGGCCACAAAGGGCCATGCACAGACCCTGTAGGTGGAGACGGTGTTCTACACTTCAACTGGTGTAGTAGCTTCTTCTGTGTCTAAGTCTGTCTAAGCTCCACTGAGCACTTAAAAGCTGTGCCTTTTATCATACATAAATTATACTGCAATACAATTTTTTTAACTTTAAAAATTGTTACGTATGCTACATTTTCACTGTAAAATATTTATGTCTAGCTTTAAGATCCTATGGTGAAGGATATTACTAGTGCAATATGACTTACTTTCGACATACACAAGCAACAAAGTCATGATGATGAAAACCACAAACGTGCAAACTGCTGCTGCTCTGTTTTCCTCCTATTCAGTCTCAGCTGAGCATTTACTTACCTCACTTAGCAGAAGTCCAACCCCAGGCCACAACCCGGATTAGGGCCCCAGTACCAGCACACAAGTCTTAACCCATCTAACTCCACGGCGCTCCTTAAGACCCAGCTCGAAAGTCACCAGACCCAGAAAGTCTTTCCCAGTCATCCCTCATCCTTCCAAAGTCCCAGCCTAGCTCCGGAGCCTCCTTCCGGTCAAGCAACCATCCCATGCCTAGCTCTAGCACTTGGACTCGCCACAGCACATTTGACTGATCTGTTTCATGTCAGTCTTCCCCACTCTACAGACACCTTTGAAGACAGCAATGTCTTATTCAGCTCTGTATCCCCAGCATCCAAAGCACAGAAGTTGGGACACGGTGGGTATTCAACAAATAGTTTTGAATTCATTAATACATCTTCCCTACACAGATTTCCAGGCAGAGCAATACTAAAATGAACACTAGACTAACAGAGTCAGGAAGCCGAGCCCCCTTCATATTTTGAACCTCAGACTGCCTGGCTGTCTGACCTCCATCATCCACTCGTCCCACCTGCATTACTGCCTGCCTTGTGGGAACACCGAGCTTTGGAAACAACTGCACTTAACTTCAACGGCAATGCAGCTTTCTAAAGAAAATAATATGTGCCCGGAGTGGAGACTCACACCTGTAATCCCAACACTTTGGGAGACTGAGCTGAGAGGATTGCCTGAGCCCATGGGTTCGAGACCAGCCTGGACTACATACGAGACCTCGTCTCCACAATAAACAAAAAAATTAGCCGGGTGTGGTAGTGCACACCTGTGGTTCCAGCTACTTGCAAGGCTGAGGCGGAAGAATGGCCTGAGCCCAGGTCAAGGCTGCGGTGGCTGGGAGCGTGCCACTGCACTCCAGCCTGGGTGACAGAGAGAGACTCCAACTCAAAAAAAAGTGTGTTACTTTCATTTCTATGATCCAATTAAGATAAAGATGTGCTTGGTAAGAAAAACATTACTCAAAGCATTATTATTCATCAACTGATTTGTTTTTATAAGAAAAAAAAAATGAAGTGTTGGCTTTCCACTCAGAGGATTGTTTACAATCTCAAAATACGGTGTGTTAATCTTAGAAGACGCAAACTAAAAGGATCTTTTGGTTAGGAAATATACTGCATTAAGGCTTAAGTACTTGTAACATGGCTTTGTTTTCCTAGATATTATGTCTTAATGATTTATTAGCCATTCTTCCTTAGTGTAGTCATAACATTTATTTCCCTGTTTTCTCTAAGACTAATAGTTCCCTATTTTAAAACATTCTGTTGTTTTAAATAGGGAATCACATTTAATATTAAAGGGCAAGTCTATAAAAGAAAATTCAACTTGCTGAGTTTGGTAAAGTCTCCATAAAGGTGTCTCTTACTCTAAGTCTTGCTCACACTGGTGATTTCCACAGGTTGATTTTCCCATAAATATTTATTATATTTCTACTAGGCCAATATAAGGATAGATTAAATTATGGGCATCAAAAGATATTCTCATGATGACAAAACATAAATCTAAAGTACTAATTGGCAAGTCTAACCCAGTTCAGAAGCTAGAACCCTTAGTGTAAGGGTATGCTAAACTTCTGTACTTCCCACTGTATCTTCTCTGAGACAGCGCCTGTTTTGTTTAAAACATAAAAGTTATCTCAGCTCACTCCTAAAATACTTGTTACTTGCTTTTAATAATCAACCCTTTGCACTTGGATGTCCTCTCTAAAGGGACATCATAAATCTAGCAAATCACTCAGATGTCCCTTCTCGGGTGATATAAAGACATTGCTGGTGATTAGATGGGGCAAACTTATGCCAGTGCAAAATTTTCAAAAATGTATGTTTCCTTGAAGTTTTCCATTCAAATTGCACAAAAAGCAAATAATGAGATGGAGTATATACTGAGATATGATCGACTAGTTGAGAAGTAGTTTTCAGGACTCACAAGTGCATTATTCTTCCACATCTTCTTCAAACAACAGATTGGACAATAAGTTACATATTATTAATGTGGATGGAAGACAATAAGACTGCACTGTCTGCTCAAATAGAAAAACACCAGGTGGAAGATGTCCAACAAATTACTGTTGAACTACATGTATCAATGGACCTGCAATGCATGTCAGTGACAGTCTCACATGTTACCACACGTTAGAAAAATGTAAGATATATAATTCTGATTTTTTGGCTGTAAATAAGTTTTTCGATGTCCAAAATTCCATTATAAGCCAAATATCATTACAATAAAATAAGTTGGCTCCAACGCTGTACTATTTAATATGAAGTGATTCAGTTTTCACTATTTTGTAAAAAAGTGTGGTTAAGTTGTTGGTAGGTGATCCGCAAGACACCTCTGAGTACACAGGGTTAATTTTTCAAGTGTCATTTAAATAACTAACAAACATTACTCAATTAACACTATTTAAGCAAATGAATAATGATACCCCACAAATAAATACTTCCAAGCCTGAGCTCACATCAATGTTATCAAGAAGATTTTGGTATTTCAAAGCAGAATATTTTAAAATTCCATTTATGTTCTACAGTCATTATATGTTTCAGTGAATAACAACAGGTTACATTACTGATCCCTACCTAACACAGTATGCCAGACACCAAGCTACATGTTTTTCACACACTAATCTATTTAATTCTCATTTTTCAAAAATTATGGTACATGTATTACCATTCGTCCCATTCTATCTACAAAGAAACTGAGGCTTGGAGATGTTAAGTAACTTACCCAAAGCCATAAAACTAGTAAAAGTTACAGAATTAAAACTAGAACCCAAGTCTGACTCCAAACCTATGTTTCTTGCCACTGCACTAAACTACCACTAAACATCCTGTTTTCATATATGTTGAATAAAGTTTCTGGAAAAGGCACCAACTATGTTTAAAGAGCTCTTTGGACCAAAGCAAAGTCCAGAAGAATGTGATTGGATACTTGCTAGAATATAGAAAGTAGACTTCTTTATGTCTTTCCATAAATCTCTGTTGTGACTTCTTGAGGTATACCAATTTACTAATTTGTCACACTGCCCAACACTGAAAGAATTCTCTTTCAGATGCTACAATTAAGACACAATCCCAGACGGGCTTAGTGGCTCAGCCTGTAATCCCAGCACTTTGGGAGGCCGAGGCGAGTGAATTGCCTGAGCCCGCAGGTTTGAGGCCAGCCAGGGCAACTTGGCGAGACCTCGTCTCTACAACAAAAATAAAAAATTAGCCAGGTGTGGTAGTGCATACCTGTAGTTCCGGCTACTTGGAAGGTTGAGGCGGAAGGATCACCAGAGTCCAGCAGGTTGACGCTGGGGTGGCAGTGAATATGCCACTGCACTCCAGCCTGGGCAACAGAGTGAGACTCCAACTCAAAAAAAAAAAAAAAGTCACAATCCTGGCCGGGCTTGGTTGCTCAGCCTGTAATCCCAGCACTCTGGGAGGCTGAGGTGAGTGGATTGCCTGAGCGCGCAGGTACGAGACAAGCCCGGGCAACTTGGCAAGACCTCATCTCTACAATAAACAAAAAATTTGCCAGGCATAGTAGTGCATGCCCATAGTCCAGCTACTTGTAAGGCTGAGGCGGAAGGATCACCAGATGCTGGAGTGGCTGTGAGTATGCCACTGTACTCCAGCCTGGGCGACGGAGTGAGACTCCAACTCAGAAAAAAAAAAAGATACAACCCCTTATACTGTACAGTTAAATTCATCAGGGAGTCCTTTAATACTCTCTGAAAATATATGCATATGAATTGGGAGCATGTATGTAAGGGTAGAGAAGACAAGAAGCAGGTATCGAGGCCTATGGCACATAAGGACTAGGAGACTGGGGATAACATCTAATAATAGTTCCTCACGAACAGTTCAGATTCCAAACGTGTAATGAATTTGCCTTGTTCCTTATCAGAAGTTTGCTTTAACTATGCAACTTCCATGGAAGTTCCACAATAATAAACATTACAATGGCCTTATTCTGAACGTAGAGTGCATTTCTAACCGTAATGGCATGAATCATGCTCGTACTACTAACCTGGTCAATATTGAGGCGGAGCGGCATCAGGGACACCCTCAAGCAGCATTCCTGTGGCGATCTGCCAGACTCTGGACGCACATGTAAGGCTTTCACTGTCAACTACAAGATGAGAAAGAAAAAGCATTTCCCCACAATGATATAATGACCTTGTTCTCACCAAAAATGAGAAAAAATAAAAAGAAAGAAAACTCCTACTCCTATTCTACATGAGAGCAAAGGTGGAACTGTTATCCTCTTTTCTTAGGAGTCTGAATCAAACTTTTTTGGGCCGCACACCCCCTTCGAGAATCTGACGAAAGACAGGACTCTCTTTAGAGGGGAAACCGCAAGGGGAGAGTGCTGTACTTGTAGGCTCACAGGACTTCACCGAGACCCTGAGTACTCCACAGGTCCATTTGCCAAGTCACTTTTATGAAGAACCTTCTGAGTCCTGAGCTGATCATGTCTACCTTACTAAAATGTAAGAAGTATTAGAAATCTGAAATGCTTTTAGCGATACTTTCAGCAATACCAGATATTTTGTAGAGATCACTATGGACTTCTGGTTTTCTTCAGATATCGACTTATTGAGGCAATTATAGTTAATGGACCCTAGAAGTGACATGCGAAATAATTTTTTAAACAGAAAACTTTAAGCAGCACATTTAAGAGATCGTTCATATTAAAATGAGAAAAAATATCCAGCAGTTTCCCCCCTCTCTCCTACAGTTTGACATAATAAAAACATTTTTCCAAAGCTAATATAACAACAATAAAAATAAGGTTTTACATCTTACCATGTTGGAATGAGCTTTCCGAGGCATTTCTTTACTGCAATATAGGTACAAAAATTTATTCATTTGTGATGTTGCCAGACGATCTCGGATCTCAAGATCCTGAACAATGAACACCTGTCGAGAGACTGGGTGTTCTAAGAGGCTGGAATCACGTTCTGGCTTGCATGGGGGGTACACTTCATGCTGAAACTTCACCTTGACAGATAAGAAGGAACACAGAGCAATCTTTACATCTTTTTTAGATTAGATTTCCTCTTTAAAATGCAAAATATCACCCATCATTTTCTTTTAATTCTATCCCAGCTTACAATTCCACTTTCAAAGAGCTAAACACCATGACATCCCCTCATTTGTTCACTCATTTATTGATCTACAGTGGCCTCCCTTGTCTGAGGTTTTGCTTTCCTTGGTTTCAGTTACCTGCTATCAACTGAAGTCTGAAAATATTACAGCTAATTTGAGACAGAAGGAAAGACTACATTCATTTAACATTCATTTAACTTTTATTATAATATATAGTAATAAATTTCTTAGTATGCCTAATTTAGAAACTAAATGTCATCACACACACACACACACACACACACACACACACATATATAGGAAAAAACACAGTATATGCAAGGCTCAGTACTACCTACAATTTCAGGCATTCACTGGGGGTCTTGGAATGTATGCCCCATGGATAAAAGGGGGTTACTGTATGTGTGCCCAATCACACAGATAAGCATGACTAACTGCGAGGTAATAGTCTGGACATCGCCTCTTTTCTCCTCTTGTCCCCTCTATCTGGCTTCTTTCAGGCCCTCTGGCTAAGGCTGGTCTCTGAAGGGTGTACACGTGTCTCAATGATGAGTGAGGAGGGTGACCAAATAAAGCTGAAAGTAATGTGGTTCTCACATCACGTGTAATGAATGTGATTGTGAACACCAGATAGAATTTGACTACCTGACTGGCTTGTCTATAAAACTGTTTGCCGTACTGCCCTGATATGTGGACTCTCTTGCACCAACGCGCCGCCAACAGTATACCTCATGGGCAGTTTTTTTCCTCACCCACCAGCTGCTGTTGGTGTCTCATGGGTGGTTTCTTTCTGCACCAACCCACTACCACTGGTGCCTCATGGGTGGACCCTCTCCTCACTGGCTAGCTGCCATCACTGTCTCCTGTAAGTACTAATAAACCAGTGTCTTTCCCTTCTGGACCTCCGGGTGACTTCTTTGGAATAGGCAAAGAACTTTATGCACAAGTCCTCTCAGATCTGGGGTTGTCATGTTACATCATTTCTTATTTGACTGGTAAGATCCCTGATCCTTTTCAAGGAAAATCCTCAATAGGAATAAGACACAAAGTTATCTTATAGACCTAAGAAAGTGCTTAAAAATGAGTCAATGGAGGCAGCAAAAAGGGGCAGATATGATTGACTCTATGGGACTGTCATCATAACAATATTTCTATGCTAACTGCCCTCATATATGGTACTTGGTCCAATCTCAGACTTGAGAGCATACGATGCTACCAGTTGTCTGGCCCTATTGGCCTTCAGAGGATCACAAAGGACCTGCCACATGCACTGTCCCACCACAGGCCTTCCCAGTCAGGGCAGTGGTTCCCGAGGGTCCTGGGAAAAGGGATCAGTATCACCTGAAAACTCACTACAAGTGCAAATTCTTGGACCCTACCTCAGACCTACTGAATCAGAAACTCCGGGGTGGGCCAGAACTCATGTCTTAGTAAGCCCCCAGGGCATGCTGAGCTTGCTCAACTCCAGACCACTGCTCTAGGGAGAGACTGGGAAAAGAAAAGAAAAACACCTCAGTCATCTCAGAACACCTGAGAAAGAAAAAGAGGTAAGAGTTTTATACAAGATCCCTGCACTCTCTAATCTGAAGGGTTGGAACTTAATGCTCAAGACCATTCAGTGGGGGGCTACCAGAGAACCCCCACTAATGCTCCTACTTAAGTGGACTTTTCCTTCCAAGATGCCGTCTTACCTTGCTTAACTGTATTTCCATCAAAAAGTCATGGTTCCTTCCTTTTCCGCCACATACCATACCACGTCCATGTCTTGTGGGCGTGTGAGAAGGCGAACCATGGGGACTACTAAAAATAAGTCAAAAATTTAAAAAAACAAAACCTCTGTTAAAGAAATATCCAAAGAAAACGAATGAATAACATCACGAAAAAATGATAAGATGAAAGAGAAAATAAGATTACAGAACTATCAGGATGTTACCACAAATTATATTACTACCAATCAAAATCATGTTTTATACATTGGAGACACTGTAAACATGCATTTTATCATCACATTAGCATAATCATGTGCTTGCTAAATACTCAGAACTACAGAAAAAGCTACTTATGATGCTGGAGGCCACATCACAGGAGACACTGAGAAATGAGACCTCCTTATAAGTTTTTTGTTACTTCAGAAACCCTCAGAGCACAAATCCTATAAATCCCAATTAATACAGGAAAGGATTATAGTAGCCAGAAGTATTTTAAAATCACTTTTAAGTAGAAAAAGTTGCTGAACTATTGTGCCAAATGTTACTGCTCCATTAAGCCCCGCATGCCCTGTCCCACCCCAATAAGAAAGTCTGCCCTACACCTGTTCCGTATACCTGATTCTCTTCTAGGACTACCAAGCATTGCACCCATCTCACACGTGCACTGACTCTGCTCAGTGCTCTGCCAGATGACGGGGGTCAGGGCATGCCTGGCCCGATCTCCTCACACTCACTTCACTTCACTGCCCTCATTCACTCTCATGACTGTTTCTCCCCTTAGAATCGAGGGCAAGGTCTGGGTCTTATTCATTTTTATGAACAGGCACATGGTAGATATCTGAATATTTTTGCTAAATGAAAATTATATGTCAACCTTTAGTAAAAATACAAACACTGCCAGGTGTGGTGGCTTAAGCCTGTAACCCCAACACTTTGGGAGGCAGAGGTAAGAGGATTGCCTAAGCCCAGGAGTTCAAAAGACCAGTCTGAGCAACCTGGTGAGACCTCATCTCTACAATAAATCAAAAAATTAGCTGTAGTTCTAGTTACTTGCAAGGCTGAGGTAGAAGGATTGCCTGAGATCAGCTGTGGTGGCTGTGTGCATGCCACCACACTCCACCTGGGCAACAAAGTGAGACTCCAATTCAGAAAAAGAAAAAAAAAATACAAACACTACAAATCAGTTCACAAATGACAAACTCTAAAATTGATGTTTAGATTGCATCGTTTTTAATATTAGTTTATTAATAATTCTTAAAATAATAAAGGTATGTATTTTTCTATAAAAAGAACACACTGGCCCACCAAGTAAACTTGTTTAGGGATTTAACTTACATGTGACTTTTAGCTGGCGAAGTGGGAGGGGCTGTTCCAAAATCCTTTCCTCCGTAAAGGTGCCACACAAGGGAGACCTCCTTCACCACATACCGGACGACGGGGACAGGAAAGTGCAGCGGGGCTTTGCTGGTGTCTGTCTTCCTAACAGGCAGGCTAAAGTAATTGTCTCTTATCACAATTGCATCATCAACCATGATTTTTATAACTGGCTCTTCCTCCTTCTCCTAAGATAAACAAACATGTAGCCTGTTTGTACTTATCGCACTAGAAACAACTAAGATGCTGCATATCCACAGAGGCTTTCTTGATTCTATATCTCTTACAACTTCAATGTAGAAAATGAAGCAATGATCACTGATGTTGACCTTCATATAAGACATTCTGCTTTATTAACCATAAGAGGTACTCTCTGTTCTATGAAAATCTCTCCGTAAGTATTTTTTATAGTTTACAATTTGGCTTTCACTATTTGATAATAAAGGCACAGGTTTAGTGTGTGTGTATGCATGTGCATTGGCATTTAGCTTAAAGTCAATACTGCATTCCAAGCCAAACTTGAAAAATTTCAACATACTGATCAAACTGCCATGTTTCTAATAATAGGTTTATACTGAGTTTGATTGCTTTGATTTTTTAAATTTAACCAGAAAGTTCTTAGAGTTTAGTAAATAAATACGGCCACTTACTGGATAGGTACTATGGAACAGTGCCCCCACACCCTCCGAAAAAAGAAAATACCTATATATACAAAGAGAGAGACCTCATCTCATCTCTAAACACACACACACACACACACACACTCACACACAAAACTTCAGCCTTCACACAAACCATATCTTATCCTTCCCAATTCTTGGATTCTACATACATCTGTAGTTCAATAATCTATGTCGGGAATTTTGCAAATATAAAGCATCTTCTTGGGCTCTCTGAGAGATGTGTCATAGAAATAGTAAAGTATAGCAACCATTTACAAAAAGTCAGTGGTAAATTATAAAACAAAGTAATTCTGAACCATTAAAAGGTAACAAAACCGGCAGTTTTTTTTTCCTCTTTGAAAAATTTGCCCACGGCAGGTCTTTCCGCCGTGAATCTTCCATTTTCCTTTCTTCTCTTTTTCTTGCTAATAAACTTTGTTTAAAAAAAAAAAGTTAACAAAACCTAAAGAATCTTCTTCAGGTTCCCTTTAGTCAATTTAATTGTAAGCATTTTAAGGCTTCAACGACATTACCTGGATGGTTGCTTTTGGTGCAAAAAGAATGCAAAAGTCATCGCTTTCTGTGGGTACACCTGTTGTTGCATCACTAACCAAGTGATGAGTGAATGAGGTGTACACAGGGCCTGGCTCCTGGGACACATTCCCACTCTCATCTGGAAACAGGAAGAGGTCTGAACAGCACGGCTCCTGAATGTGAGACTTTTCATCCAAAACACCTAGATCAAAAGATCGCAAAATTGTATTGGACACACTTGGAAATATCAACACCACCTTAAGTTTTTTAACTGTGAGTTAGTTACATGTTGAATGCTTCTACCTGTAATAACTCATTTAATTCCTTAAGATCACCCAACAAAGCTGAGCTTAAAGAGAGCTTCCGTAACATGCCCAAAAACACCTCAGCAAGAGGCAGAAGTACACCAAAGACCACTAATAAAAAGATTACCAATAAATTTGACATTCTCTAAGAAAAGTCAATGGCCGGGCATAGTGGCTCACGCTTGTCATCCCAGCACCTTGGGAGGCAGAGGCAAGAGGATTTCTTCAGCCCAGGAGTTTGAGAGCAGCCTAGGCAACATAGCAAGACCTCATCTCTACCGATTAAAAAAAAAAAAGAAAAGAAAAAATTTGTGCTGGACGTGGTGGCTTACGCCTGGAATCTCAGTACTTTGGGAGGCCAAGGCAAGAAGACTAGCTGAGCCCACAGATTCAAGACCAGCATGGGTAACTTGGTGAGACCTCATTTCTACAATAAACTAAAAAATTAGCCAGGTATGGTGGCGCAGGCCTGTAGTTCCAGCTACTTAAAAGGCTAAGGAGGAAGGATCACCTGAACCCAGCAAGTCAAGACTGCGGGGGCCATGAGCATGCCACTGCACTCCAGCCTGGACAACAGAGTTAGACTCTGATTAAAAAAATATATATATATAAATTTAAAAATGAAAACCGGAAGAGTAAATGCTGGTGTCATAGAGTAAAAATAGTGCTCCCAGATAGCCAGCGTTGGAGAGGCTGAAGAACTCAGCAGCAGCTTGTTGCTGTGATCAAGGTTTGCTTCAGCCAAGATTCTACCAAGCCAACTCCATCCTGGGGGCAGAGCTCTGGAAGAAACTTCTTGGGCAATGTTGCAAGGGGTTATACCTAGCAGAGCCTACCTAAAACTATGGGAAATCTGCTTGAAGGAAGGGGGAAGAGTGGCGAGCAAGCTTCAGGCTGGAGAGGAAGGCAGTGACTCCAAGCTGTGAAAAGACTACTTCTTGGGGCACTGGATACTCAAACTGCAACCTGGCTTCAGATAGCTGCCTCAAGAAGGAGTTCACAAAAGATGTATGTGCACTGAAATCTGTATGTGCACATATATTTTTATACATTTATATTGCATATTAGAGTCACTAATTCCTTCCCTATTCATTCAAACCAAGCACAGTGATGGGAGTTGAGAACATCAAGATGAATAAAGTGATATTTTGGCTCAAAAGACTTACAGACTAGATTTTATGTATTTAATTTGTCACCTGGGCTAAAGTGCAGTGGCTGAATCCTGGCTTGCTGCAGCCTCAAGTTCATGGGCTCAGGCTATCCTCTCACCTCAGCCTTTCGAGTAGCTGGGACTACAGGCCTGTAGTCCATGCCCAGCTAATTTTTTGATTTGTTGTAGAGATCAGGTCTCACTATGCTGCCTAGGCTGGTCTCAAATTCCTGGGCTCAAGCAATCCTCCCATTTCGGCCTCCCAAAGTGCTGGGATTACAGGCATGAGCCATGGCACACAGTCCATAGAGAGCTTGGCTTACTCATCCTTATAAGTGTCCGGTGCTGAATCTCGTATATTGAAGCTGCTATAATCATTCAATATCCTTTCCCATGTAATTAAGATAGCTGCTAATATTTATTACAAATAATGTAGTGCATAGGAAGCTAGAGGTCTCAGCTCACTTCCTTAGTTTGAATGTATCCTAAATTAGAATGAAAGCAACTTTTAGTGCTAGACTTTTAAAACACCATGAAATTATTTTTTAATTAAAATTTCGCAACTCAGCCTGTAATCTAGCGCCTTGGGAGGCTGAGGTGAGTGGATTGCCTGAGCCCGCGGGTTCGAGACCCGCCCAGGCAACTTTGCGAGACCTCATCTCTACAATAAATCAAAAACTAGCCGGGCGTGGTAGCACACGCCTGTAGTTCCAGCTACTTGGAAGGCTGAGGCGGAAGGGTTGCCGGAGCCCAGCAGGTCGAGGCTGCAGTGGCCAGGAGCGGCCACTGCACTCCATTCTGGGCAACAGAGTGAGACTCCAACTCAAAAAAAAAAAAAAAGAAAAAATTGCTTTGGAATACAGGCTTCAAAATGTGTAGATGCTTCCATTTGGTTTTCAAGGTTCTCTAGTCACCTGGCCCCTCCCTGCTTATCCAACTTCACTGTCTAATTCTTGTCAAGAAGAAGGGAACTTTAGTTCTACAATAGCCTGAAAATCACGGCTCAATAACTGGGGCTCATGCATGCCTTTTCCTATACTTTATTGATGTTAATGAACTTGTCAAGATTACCTTCTCCCCGTCTCTTTACACACCTAAATTCTATCCACTTTTTAAAAGCCAATCCATTTCACTTTCACTAAAGTCTAATGAAATTATTTCAATCCTTTCCAAACAGCAGTAGAGCGTATACCACATCTGAAGTGTTTTCTCGTATCATTCATCAGTCTAAGTAGCAGCATAGTCCAGTGCCACTGGCTTTACTAGGCTATAAGCTACCAGACAACACAGGCTCTGCCTTTCGCCTACTATGCATTCCCTACACTATCCTGGCCAGAGTTACTCATCTACTAGACACTAAATAAACACATGCTGATGGACTAACAGATATCCACCCAAACTCAGATGTGACTTCTCTTTAATTAGTTACTTATCAAAGTCATGAGAACACAAATAATGTAGGCCTCGACTACAGCATCAGTGGTCCCAGAGAAAAAGTCTGGTCTTACCATTAGCCTGTGGTTTCATAGAAGCAGTGGCTTGTTGCATGTCGATCTCCTCCATTGCATCACTCATCAGATCTCGTAAAATCTGCTGATCTGCTTCAGGAAGCACTGGGCCACGTGATGATGATCGACCGCTGGGATCTACCTACAGCCAAAGAGCCTAATTACAAATAACTGAAAATGCTCTTATGAAGCAAACTATTTACACTTATTTTATCCTAGAAACATGCTACATTCTGCAAAAACACCAGAAATAGGGACCTACTCATTTTTCCATGACCAGCAGCTGCTGCACTTTAAGTTTTCAGCATCATCATTACCACCCTAACAACTACTAGCAAACAGAAATAAATGTATCACCACCTTAAAGCCAGTACCGTGACCTGGGACCCTGAAAAGGCAATGCATTTGAAAAAGGGGGAAGATGGAAACTGCAGTAACGCTTGGGGAGGGGACACCTAAATGAGCTTGATTTGCCCAAACCCTCTGAGACAAAGCAACTGTAGGTCAAAGCCTCGCTTCTCAGACACCTAAGGCCAGTCAAGACCCATCCAGCTGGGGAAACCCACCAAACAGTGAGTCACAGGGTTCAATTTCAACACCAGTACCATTCTGGTTAGGGAACCACAGATTCATTCAATCCAGACCATGCTTTTTATATGTGAGCACGACTCTAAGGTAGAAAGATCCATATTGAAAGGAGTCATTTAAAATAACTTTTAATAAGCTGGAGAATGTTTTCAAAAAGAGAATAAATAGTAGAGAGGGGGTGTCAAAAATCACCTTATTATCAGTAAGAATCCAGCAGGAGCAAGGCATCACCAACAGAAGTGTTACACAAATGACGTGTAAAATAATCCTGAACTAAAGATAACGATCACAGTGCCAGTCAGTCCTTACTGGAGTACATGACAGAGGCCGCGTAACCTAAGGGGATTGAGAATTCTAGCACAGAAGAGGCCCCGAAGAAAATAACACTGAAAAAGAAAAATGCTGAGCTGGACATTGTTCGAGCTGGACATATGAGAGAGGTCAGAAAGATGACACCTAAGACATAAAAAAAGCACTAAACTGAGAAACAAAATACCTGGGTTTGTTGCTATTTTTGCTACTAATTAGGGCAATCACTTACATTCTCTGGGCCTTAATTTATCATCTGTAAAACAGAGGAACTGATCTTTAATTTAATGTTTAACCTCTCTATCTCACTAGGTTGTCATGAAAGGAAAAGGAAACCATACATGAGAAAGTACTTACATAGGATATCCAGAAAACCGGATAGTCTTAGAGATAACAAGTAGGGAAACATATAATATAAATACATCTTCTGGTAACAATACTTAACACCTGCCATCTACCTATTCATAGCATGTTTATATACAACTTGCATAGGACTAGCTTTTGCCTAAAAATGTACTCTTTCTTCCCTGAAGACAGATGAAAACAACCTGTCTGAGAAAAAAAGTATTATGTTAGTTCAGTTTAGTGTTCTGAAACAAAGAATATCAAACAGTAGAATGCTTTTCCAAAAAGGCCCATGGAATCATCTTTCCAGACCCCATTACTCTAAAGGTAAAGAAGAGATGGATGACTTTTCAAGTTTCTTTTCCATCTTGTGCCTGTCATGGAGACCTCGATGATGCCAGCATGTCACGACAAGGCAGGGACTGGGGTCAGCACTGTTGACTGTACCTTCGACTTTCTTTGAGGGGCTCCAGGCTTCACTTCTGTCTTGTTAGGCGCATGCAAGTCTCCATAGCTTGCAATGTACTGAATGAGGTTCATTAACGCAGCACAAGAGTCTGAGCATGTTCTGATATGGACAATATCGCTAGAACAGTGTAGCTCAAAGTGGGGCTCAGTCTGGACAGAAAGACAGAAAAAAAGGGATGAAAATGTTTCCCAGAAAAAGAGACTAAAATTCCTTTTATTTCACAGATTCACACTTTAAAAGATATAATAACAATCTGTCTTGCCACCGGAAAAAATGTCTCTATAATAACTCAATTTCAATTTTAAAATATTTATCTGTTTTTGACTAAAATTAGGTAAGTGGAAAAATTTTATGATCAATACGATTTTTTAATATTTTTACTTTTCATTAGTTTGAGTCAGGGTCTCACCCTATCACCCAGGCTGGAGTACAGTGACATAACCATGGCTCGTTGCAGCCTCAACTTCCTGGGTTCAGGAGATCCTTCTGCCTCAGCCTACCCAAGCGGCTGGGACTACATGGCTGGGACCACTATACCTGGTTAATTATTTGAATTTTTATAGAGACAAGGTCTCGCTATATTGCCTAGGCTGGCCTCAAACTCCTAGGCTCAAGCAATCCTCTCACCTTGGCCTCCCAAAGTACAGAGATTACAGGTGTGAGCCACTGTACCAGGTCACAATTTTTTAATCTCTCAAAAAGTAGGATTTAAATAAAAATTTCCATTTATTTTGATAACTTACTTGTTCTCCATCAGAATCAGACTTCACTGCAGTTATGGTTAATTCCAAAAGCCCCATATCCATCACACGAACATAATCTAAAATTTTCAAAAGTAATTAATAAAATGTCTGAGTACAGCTTTCAAAAGATGTTTGCTTATCCAACCAATACCTAACAAGACTAGCATGTCTCGAAAATTCATTGCAGAGAGCGCTACAAATATTTATAATGAAATGAAAATAGTTTCAACCTACAAGTCACTTTATTTTAGTTAGAAACAAAATTTGTCTTACATTATATATTTGGAGCATATATAGTAATTTGATGCACAAATGTAGCAAGAACATTACAACTTACAACTGAGAAAACCAGTATCTGAAAAACCAAGCTCTGAATATATACCACATTGAACACTATATAAAATCCTTCAAACTTTAAGACTCTTTAGTAAGATCCCTAGTTCACCAGCACTACCCCAGAGTTAAAATGCTTTAAAATATTCACACACAAAATATAAAGCAGTATTCATCTACTCCAGACTTTGTTATTTAACTCTTACCTCTATGCAAATTTATAGTGACAGTGTTACATTTATCAGATAGATGTAAAGCAGCTTCATCCAAGATTATTCTGAGGCAAGAAAGATAAAAACCAATATCTAAAAATCCAAGTTTTGAACATTATACCACATGATCACTATACACTTAGTTAAATCATTCTTCCTGGTATGAACATCACCAAAATTATATGCAGTTTCTAATTTATAACTGTCATCAAACATTTTTTTAAGGCACTGTTTTGGGTGCTAGGAATGTTTAAATGGTATAAGCAATTAGATTAAATTATTTGCTCAATTAACCGTAACTTTTTAGCCGTTTTTAATGTCCAAATTCACAAGGCTTAAATTACACAGATACAGAGGGTTGAGCATGGTAGTTTATGCCTGTAATCCCAGCACTTTGGGAGGTTGAGGTAGGAGGATGGCTTGAGGCCAGGAGTTGGGGACCAGAATGTGCAACACAGAAAGACCTAGTCTTTACAAAACTGAAAAAAATGTTAAAAGTTTGCCAGGTGTGGTGGTGCATGTCTGTAGCCCTAGCTGCTTGGGAGGCTGAGGCTGCAGGATCACTTGAGCCCCAAAATTTGATATTACGGCAGGTTATAATCACACCAAAGCATTCCAGGCTGGGCAACAGAGTAAGACTCTCTCTATAAATAAATAAGTAAATAAATAAATAAATATCAAAAAACAAAGTAAAACAAAAAAATATAAAGTGTATCTGGTATTATGGGAAGTTTACCATATGTTTTAGAAAGCAAATTAAGAATCTCAAGAATTAATTTCTCCCCTAAAAATGAAAGGCAATAATAAAAAGGTAAGTGAACCAAGCCACCTGAGGAAAAAAAACTGAGTAACTTGGATAAAAGAATATGGCTATTAGTAAAAGAAAGTTCATTTTAACAAAAGGTTGAAACTTTAATAAAATGGCTTAGTGTGCTTTGAACAGCTAAGTTTAGTATACAGTACCTGAGAGTTGAAGAAGATTTATCCAATGCAGCACTGCTAGAAATGCTGAAGGTTTCTACAGTAAGAAGAGATCGGATGGGCAAATAAAGAGGCCTAAGACCAAAAAGAAATAGCACAACATCACTTGATACAGCACCAGAAATGCTCTTTAAAAATTTTGAACCTTAATTCTACTGGATTATGTATTTTTTCAAAACCTAATACATATTTTAATAAAACTTTACTGTGTTCCATTTTTGCACCTACCTATAATCAAGTGCACAGCTCCAAAGATGAACATGAAAAGTTGTAAATGAAGTTGGAGGATTATATCCCAAAACTGGTTCATCAGCAATATTCAAGAAGTATAAAATCTATAACCACAAAAACAGAAAATGCCCTGCTTTAGAAGAGAAAAAGGATTGCTATAATATACTTAATACCAATGTAAAACAGACTATCTCACAGAAAAAGCAATCATTTGATGGAAAATCATAATGCTAAATGAAAAACTATCATCATTTTGAAGGAATTTGTTGCAAATAAGTACTTGTGTCAGAAAAAAGGGTAATTATGGAAGGTGACAGATATGTTCATTTGTTTAACTGTAATAATCATTTCTCTATGTATAGGTATACCAAAACATTGTGTTATTCACCTTAAATATATACAGTAAGATAATTTTTTAAGTACTTGTAAAATTAGATTCAAAATGAAAAGACCCATCCAACAACTGCAATGCTATGGAAACCTTAGAAAACCATACCTTATGAAATTAATGACAAAGTATGCACAACATAATTTTCAAGAATATTTGGCTTGGAATAATTCTTAGAAAAATAAGTTTTGCTGGAAACTACTTCAAACCATCAATCTGTAACCCATTATGGGAGGAAAATCTGGTTTTCCATATAATGCATTGTTGCAGGAAGTTCTTTTCCTTAATTTATACCTAGCTCAGTCTAAAAACCAGTCCCACTCACCAATATCTATTCTTTTATTTGTAATCTAAGCTAACAAGGAGGTTATGCTAAATCTCTCCCTTGCAGCCAGTTAGTATTCATGCTAACCACTTCTCTACTACTAGATATTTAGACAGATAGCCTCAAGTTTCCTAGAAGCTTTCAAGAGAAAAGCAAACTGAATACGTTTGTTTTAAAATAATTTATTTTCCCAACACAACTAAGAAGTTCCTCTTTCCAAGGAACATGAGAATCATAGTGCACTAGTTTTCAGTCTCACAAAAAGAAAAGCTAACTTCTTACTCAGTCTCCTGTGAAAGATAACCATGTTTTATTACCATGAAGAGTTATTCAACTAGAAATTACAGAAAGCCTGATAACATGCTTTAAAAAAGTATCACATTACTGACCTAGGGGTTAATATGCAAATATGGCACTTACAGAACGTCTGGTTACACAAGCTACTGAGCACATCATTCACTGCTCCTGTATGCTAGGCACTCTCTGGATCCTGGGACACAGAGTCCCTTTCCTTCCTTTGATGACATTAAAGACAACTCTGTCTCTGAGAGGCTTTGGGGACCAAACTTGAAAGCTACAATCAATTATAGTCTGTGGTGATAAATAATACTCTGTTCCCTAACCTAAAAGGTGGTGACACAGTAGTGTTTACTTCATAATTCACTAAACTGAACATTTATGACTTGTGAACTTTTCAGTGTGCGTACTACACATTAATACAAATTTTAATACATAACAGCCCTCTTACCTGCTCGTGCCAGCTAAGCCCAGAAGGAAGCATTCTATGCTGGAGAGTGGCTCCTTTCAGTCCTACGGCAATGAGAAATTCCTATACAGAACAACACAAAGAACTCCATTTACCACCTATGTAATCCTATAAGTCAAAAAGTGTTTTCAAGAAAATGTATGTTGCCTTTTATGCAATTTTTTTTGCTAGTGATCAAATCAACAGTAAGTACTTAATGGTATAAAAATATAAAACACAAACCTTTGTATTGGACTCTGACTTATCAGACAATATTTTAACTGCAACAGAAAGCATATTCAAACTGTCTCCTCCAACTCCATCTGACGAAGTTCGGCTGAGTCCATCTTCTTCAGAGGAATAAATGGTAGGTTCCAACCAATGTGGGCGGGTTGAACTGGGCAGGCGCGTTTCGGTAGGAAGAACTACTCCATCTACTATGCCTAGATCCACATTGAGGTGAAGACATTAACAAAATGATTACTCGAAATTAGTTTGTAAACTTCTATAATTTAAAACAAAAACCCATGTTCTTCCACTGAATATAACATAAAAAGGTATGATGACACAAACCAACTTGGCAGTAATAAACCACTCTTCTTTGCTAATGCTAGTATGACTGACAGTGTACAACCTACAAAAAAACAAAAACTAAGATCCTGAAATGCTAGGAAAAACTCATTAACATTAAGAACAGGCAAGCATCTCATATCCATTCACAAGGTAACTCAGGCAACAGCTTTAAAAAAAAAATGGCAAGTTCTGACCAGGCACGGTGGCTCACGTCTTTAACCCCAGCACTTTGGGAGGTTGAGGTGAGAGGATTACCTGAGCCCACGGGCTCGAGACCAGTCTAGGCAACTTGGCAAGACCTCATCTCTACAATAAATTTTTAAAAAAATTAGCTGGGAGTGGTGGCATGCACCTGTAGTTTCAGCAACTTGGAAGACCGAGGCGGAAAGTCCAGCAAGTCAAGGCTGCGGTGGCTGTGAGCGTGCCACTACTCCAGCCTGGGTAACAGAGTGAGACTCCAACTCCAAAAAAATAAAATTTTTTAAAAAGGCAAGTTCTGTATCAGAAGCCAAAAGGAAATATTCTTTAAGGGAGAATCAAGAACATAAAAAAAGGTCCATCCCCTGGTGAAGGGACACATAAGACATGATAGATCTACACCATGGAATATTTCTCAGCAATAGAAAGCAATGGAGTACTGATGCAACTTGGCTGAGCCCTGAAATCAGGTTGAATGAAAGAAGCCAGTCACAAAAGACCATATTATATGATATATGTATATGAAACTTCTAGAATATGCAAACCCATAGAAACAGAGCAGATGAGTGGTTGACTGGGGCTGGGGGTGGGAGGGTTGCAGGGTTACAGCTAAAGTGTAAGAAGTTTCTTCTTGGGGTGATGAAACTTTTAAAATTGACTTTGGTGATGGTTGCATAACTGTGAAATACTAAAACCATTGAAAGGCACACATTGAATGAGTGAACTGTATGGTATGTGAACAACAAAACGATTGCAAAAAAGAACACAGAGCTGACTTCTAACTTATAAGTATCACTTTGACAACAGAATCAGAACCTCTCCCAGAAAATAATTTCTAATGTCAAAGTTCTGTTCTCAACAGAGTTCTTTATTAAGGGTATTTAAACATGTCTAAACAGAAGCGACCAAAACACACATCTGTCGTACCTTTGTGATACAGACTGAAGCTGCTAGAATGAAGGCAGATGTAGTGCTTGTCATCAAAACCTTCATATTTTGTCACACAAAACAATGACCCATTATTGAACTCTAACCAGAATTCGCCATGCTTGTTTTCCAACAGATCTCCGTTATCCTGCTAATAAAAAGATCAGAAAAACACAAAAGTCATTATTTAAATGGAGAAAAGTAAGAATGTGATTTGGGATGCTCCTTCTTCATTTAGCTTAGGGAAATCTCCTACATCACAGCAAAGCAGTCTAATTCTTGAACCATTCAATATAGGAGTACTAAAATCAAGTACCCTAAGTGTACATGGGACCCCTTCTGCCAAATGAGTCCCTATACTCCATCCTCCTTTATAACAACCACCAGTTATCACCCTCAGGAGCAGAATCAGCACCTGTTTTCCCAAGGGAGAGCCACACAAAGTCTGCTCTGCAATGAAAGCTAAATCCCCAAAGTGGCTGTCACCATGGCATGTCAGGAACACTGGCCTTTACCAGTCACACAACAACCTCAAGCTGCTTCGATCACTGGATGTGCATCAGAGTAGATTTGTTTAAAATAAGACATGCTTGAAGAAAACACTTTGGATTTGTGAACCTTACCTTTACATCTGTGAACACTGCCATTAATCCATGATTAATATTCAGAAGAACCGAGAGAAAACTCTGTGAATTTTTGTTCTGAGAGTCTAGTTTTTTCTTCCTACGAGAACGATAGTTGGGATCAACAGTGGAAAAATACTGCAAAGTCTCCTCCTCAGATCCACTTTCCTCATCTATGAGAAATGAACATACAATTATATGGTTCTGATAGCTCTTTAAAATAAAACAGCAACTTAACAATTATCTCAAAAATATTTCATATTTATAACCTGCTTACTTTTACAAGGAACATGTTGTGACACAGAAATATGCCTTCTGTGGTTTTCTCTTTAGCCCTGAACTTCAAACAACATGCACACTATCACTCTAAAGATAACAAATTTAAATGATAATAATATTCTCAATATACTGATAGAAATGTGGAAATATCCTCATGAATTACTGAAAGAAACTATAAAATATAGTTACAATGAAAAACAGCCAAAGAAACATTTAAAAAAATTTTTTTTGTAGAGACAGGGTCTTCTAATATCACCCAGGCTGATCTCCAACTCCTGACCTCAAGTGATCCTCCCATCTCAGCACTGAGATTACAAGTGTGAGCCACCACAGCCAGCCAAAGAAATATTTTAAGATCCACAACTGAAAAAGTTACTACTTTGTTGACTGACAAACTAGACACTGTAATTCAGAATTAAAAATATATTACCATAGTGAACGGTAGATTTAAATGGACTAAAACTCTCTTTGTTGAAGGTATTAATCAGTTGACTGGCTACTGAAAGCCCAATACCATAGGAAATATTTTCCAATGTCTCCACTGGAGAAGGGGCTGTTGGCTCCCACAGCAGCAAGTCATTAAAGATCCTAGAAAGACAAAAGTTGAAAACAAGCACATAACTCCCAGTTCAATGGGAGGCAGACTAAAAGATATCCTTTTAAGCGCTCACACAAGCAATACCTTCTTAAATGATGAAATGGAAATTACATTCTACAAAAGAGTTTTAAAGGAAGAACTGTGTTCTTCCAACAAAAGAATAACTGCCATGGCTATAATGCAGAGCAGGAAGAAAGCAATCTGCATAAGTGGATACCTAATTGGATACTTGCCTAACTCCACCTGTTATATGCATCAAATTATAAATTCATGTGGGACTTATAAATACACTTTGGAGATGGAAACCAGTTCAAGCAAAAACCCACAAAGAACAAAAGGAAGACAGCCCACCTGTATGAGTGAGCACTCTGTAAACGACAGATGACCCTGCATCATCTAATTTGACCTCCCATCAGTCCTGTGGGGCGTCCAGGAGAGAATCATTATTTTCACCTTACACTTGAAGAAACTGTCTCATAAAGTCCAGTGTCCTTCCCAAGGTCTCACAGCTAATCAGTGGAAGAAGTGGGCGAGGGTCCAGATTATGTGGGTTATGTCCAATTCCTAACTTGGGTTTTGCTTTAGGCAAACATTTGCCTGGAGGATCAACTCAGCTCTTCCCCTAGTGACACCTGCCTTTCCTCTCACCAACAAAAAGCGCAGCTTCACCGGGAAGACCCCTTGAGATGAAGAGTGCACTGGAGCAGGAATGAAGAGAGAAAAGCCCTAATGACAGCCAGACTAGCCCAACTGACACTGATGACCATATGTAACAGATGACACATCCTGCTTTCTCAAAGAAATATTTGTCACTGCTCAGATGCCCTTCTGCCCTAGCTGCCACCTCTCACCCACCCTCTAAGCTATCAAGAAACCTCAAACTTTACAACATGCTCCAGGAAGCCTTTGGTGTGATCTGGGCCCACAGCACACCCTCCACGCATACAAATTCAACTGCTGCACCTTGACCACTCCGCTGCATTTCCTTGTTTCCCATTCCTAGACAGCAAGCCCCGAGAGGGGACTCGTGTCTCTTCATCTCTACATGTGTCTAGCACAATGGCTGTCACATAACAGGCACTGACAGGTGGTGATGAAGAAAGGACAGTGATGACTCACATGGAAGGACTGACAAAGCTCAGAGTCACTGTAAAGCCTAGTGTGAATACCACCAAGGTGCAACGCACTGAGGCAGCTCTGCCCATCCTGTGAGAAGCCACTTGCAGGCCAATTCCTGAGCTTCCGAAGCCCTAGGATATAAGCCAGGACTGAGTACTGTGATTCTCAGTAGTTATAATCCCCACCCAAAAGGTCTCTCTTTGGAAGCATCACTATGTCAAGAACACCAAGGGTATAAGACAGAAAGATGTCACATCTTAGACACACTGAAAGCTACATCCCAAAATATAGTGATTTAAAAAAATGGCTGTTTCTTGGGCATATTATAGGACAAAGAAGAGTATCAATCTCGATCTTGGTCTAAACTGTATATAAATAATGACAGTATAATAACAAATTTTCCCAGAAAATGTTCTTTCTTTATTTCCTACAAGCATAAGAGAAAGAGCAACTGTTGCTTTTTTTTTTCTTGTTCCTTTTTTTAGAGGCAAGGTCTCGCTCTCTTGCCTACGCTGGAGTGCAGTGATGCAACCATAGCTTACTGCAGCCTCCAACTCTCCTGGGCTCAAATGACCCTCCTGTATCAGCCTCCTAAGAAGCTGGGTCTACAGGTGTGTCCTATCATACCCAGCTAAAGAAACTCCTACTTTAAATAAAACCTGAAGTTCATGGTATAGGACCTGTAAATATAAGTTTCTTATGATTTTACTATGTTCCTTATTTATTTTGATCTAAACAGAGTCTTGACACCATTAATACTATAAAACATTGGATGGTGTTTGTAGTATCAAGAAAGAAAACAATGCTTAAGATATTTAAGGACACATCACCATGATTCTGTGTCTATGAGCCTGAAATATAATAGATGCTCACTAAATATTTGATTTAATGAAACTAGTAAGAATTATTTTTCAAATCTATTTTAAAGAACTTTTGACATAAAAAAATCTCCTGTACCTGAAACCTTCTTTCTAAAAACCTCCAGTTGACCAAGACATTATAAGAATAAACCAGTAACTTAATTATATGAAATAAAGGCAGAGTTAGTTATAACTCCTGGCTCAGAAAAACAAAAGACATTTAGTAAAATTTGAATGGGGTATGAGGATTATTTGGTAGCATGTATCCAGTGTAGTTTTCTGATTCTGATAGCTCAATCACAGTTGCATAGAATCTATTTGTTTGTGGGAAATACACACTCAAGGACTTAACACTGAAGGGGCTTAGGTCATTAACTTACTTTCAGACAGTTGCAGGGGCGGAAAGTTCTTTGAACTGTACTTGCAAATCTTTAAGTCCAAGAATGTTTAAACATTTTAAAAATAATACTTATTTTAAAATACAAAGCCAAATAAGGGGCAAAGAATGCATACCCTGAAGAAGTGAGATGTGAGATTCACAAGATCCACAGAGTGAGGGAGCTCTTCACTGATTATGCAATTCTAGGAGCCTCAGAGACCAAGGAGTGGGCAGAACAGGATAGAACAGACACTCTCTTAGGCGACCCATTTAACCAACCACTCAGACTAACAGGTACTCTAATCCCCTGACTTACGTAGGCAACAACTCAATTCTCCCATCTGCCATCGCTCACGCTCCCCGTATGCTTACCACCTGTGGCGGTAGACGACTCTCTAGCACGGCTGACAACGTCTGCTCCTATCAGCTATCTATTTTCTATGTGAGGGGGCACCCATAAAAACTGGAGCTATCTTTTTGGAGGGCAGGTCCCCTATAGCACAGGCATCCCCAGCTAGGTTAAGTGTTCTAGAAACCCATCAGCATCCATATACCAGCCAGCGGTGTTGTTAGAGACATTTTACTGAAGAAAAGTCCCAAGACATGGTAAACATGTGATTGATTCTTCTACCATGACAACAGACCTGCCCACACCGCACTGATTTTCAGCAGCTTTTGACCCAATCTTGTCCCAAGTGACTTTTTTTTGTTTCCTCAGATGAAAAAAGTCCTAAAAGAGAAACATTTTGTCGACGTGGAAGAGGTGAAACAAAAAATGGCAGAAGCACTAACAGGTAGTAAAATTGACGAGTTCAAAAGTTGTTTTTAGCAGTGGAAAAAGTGCCTCAATAGGTGTATTGCATCAAAAGGAGAGTACTTTGAAGGTGACTGAAGTTTAAACATTAAGAATACACAATTTTTTATAAATAAAGTATGGTTTTGGGGGTGTCCCCCCTTGTATTCACCAAAGATCGACTACATTTAGCCTCAAATCTGCCTGCATTTGTTATTATAAGTATAGTTGATTCAAAAACTGAGCTAACAGATTTAACTAATGCAAACTGAGTTGGGGAAAAAAAATATTGAAAACCTGTAAGGATTCCACACTCAGATCACTTGTGAAAAAAAATTTTCACTCTAAAGAAAACAGAACTAAAAACTGTAGACAATAGCTTCAGGATACATCACATAAAAGGATATAGAGCATAAAAGACACAGAAGGTTCCAATCAGTGGCTCATACTCAAAGAAAAGGCCTTGCCCGATACTGTAAAATGAAGTGGCAAACAAATGCACATGTGTAAACTGAATATTTAAAGTCTGTATTACTGTTCCTGATGTACTGATTTAACTGAAAGCAATCTGCTCAATCAATACACAGAGAGAAAGAAACAGGCCGAGCCCTTCTGACCTCTGGGCCAAGCTTGAGAGTCATTCATTTCCCTCAATCTGGACCTTGCATGTGCTTCAGCTCTTACCAGACACCCCTCAACTATAGCATAAGGGGAGGAGCATGGAGACCTGAGGTTCCCAAACTTTACATCACGTGTAAATGAACCCCAAAGATTATAAACAATTTGTACAACTCTAATGTGAATGTATGAGTTATGTGCCACTATTTATAATGTATATTATAAAACAAATATTTTTAAATGTCAATTTCAAAAGGAGTTTTGGTTTTTTTTTTTAAGTTAAACAGAAGTGCTAGAATTTTCTTCCTATACTCCAATGGACCATCAGGTGAAAATCATTTTCTTTTTTGAGTTGGAGTCTCACTCTGCCACCCAGGCTGGAACAGTGGCACACTCCCGGCCACCACAGCCTCAACCTGCTGGGCTCAGGTAATCCTTCCATCTCAGCCTTTCAAGTAGCTGGAACTACAGGCATACGCCACCATGCCCAGCTAATTTTTAAATGTTTTTTGTAGAGACGAAGTATCAGTATGTTGCCTAGGCTGGTCTCAAATTCCTGGGATCAAGCAATCCTCTCGCTTCAGCCTTCCAAAGTGCTGAGATTAGAAGCATGAGTCACCATACCCAGCTGAGATTTATTTTTCTAGAAACCCAAATGTCCACCTTTCAGGTATGCTATGGAAGAAATCCCTTCAGTGGGTAGGAATTACACTAGACAATTTTTACGTACTTACTATATGCCAGACACTGTTCTCAGAACTTTCCAAGTGTTACATCCTTTAGCCCTCCAAACAATCCTTTGAGGCGGGCACCAGTATCATCTCCATTTTACAGTTAAAGAAACTGAGGCTTATGGAGGCTAGGTAAATTGTCCCAAGTCATCAGAGTCTAGGACCTACAATTACATTCATTTCAACATATTTCCTTGATGTATATATTGACGGGCATTTAACTGTAACAAATTTAAACTTCTGTATACAAATTGACACAGTAGAGTTTAGAATGCCAACAAGAAACCTTCTGAGCTCTGCAGAAAAGATGACTCTAGTATTCTGAGTCTACCCTCAGTATTGCCTAACTCTTCCTGTTGCCACAGGTAGAAAAGACAGTGTTCGATCAGTACCCTGCAATAGGCTGCCAGAGGGCAGCCAGCCAACCCAAGGGCTGAGGGAATAGATATCTCCCATACCAGTCGCCCAGGCACCAGACACACTGGTTGGGAAACTCTGCCATGACAACAGTACATCATAGTGGTAATAGTTCCACAGACACCATCAACCCCATACACAGTACTGAAATGGTAGGAGATACTAAGGCAAGGAAAAAGAAAGGGGAAGCAGAAAAACAGGGAGGCAGTCAGGCAGAAAGTTTCATTTTAAAGACTCAACTACATATGCTTAAACTCACCTATTATAAAGCTTCTCATAAAAGCTCTTATTAGGTAGTGTTATATGAATATTTGGCAATGTAAGTTCCAGCACATAGTGAGAGTTGCTGATTGCTTTATCCTGAAACTCTGTCATTTCTACAGGATCTCCTGGCATCACCATCTAAAACATAATAGTTTAATGCAAAAAAAGGCATCAAATAACCATTTTATGTTTAAAATAGCAGTAGCATCTTCTTAACCTATCCATGGATTTGGTATATGAGCAAATAAATAGGCAGGTAACATTTAACTGGGGAAAAAAATACATCAAGAAAAAAAAAGATCTTATTCAATCTTGGAGTTTAACACCTAGCAAAAACAGTACACTTTAAAGCATTAAAAGATAAGAAATTAAAAGCATTGTTAATAAACAAGACAAAAAATAACAGAATTCCTTTGTTGCCTGCTCACACTTTTATCTTACCTGCTCATTTTCAAACATGACTCTACGAGAAGAAAAAGGAGATGGGGCTGGTCTCCTGAGATCACACACATCTTTCAGAGAATGAGCACCTCCTTCCTCTTCTTCCTGATAGTGACCGTCATTCTCCTCTTCTTCCTCAGCTGCTATTCTCGCCAAAATGGAATGCATGGCTGGGGGATTTATTTTTAGTACAATTCTGATAACAAAGACAATTTTTAAAAGATCGAGATATAAGCGTAAATGGTAAATCTTTATCTTTTGTGCAAATTAATATAAAGATCAGTGTTAGATCTTTTTTTTTTTTTTTGAGTTGGAGTCTAACTCTGTCGCCCACACTGGAGTGCAGTGGCCACTCCCGGCCACCACAGCCTCGACCTGCTGGGCTCCGGCGATCCTTCCGCCTCAGCCTTCCAAGTAGCTGGAACTACAGGCGCGCGCTACCACGCCCGGCTGATTTTTTGATTTATTGTAGAGATGAGGTCTC
>CAUYQG010100869.1:0-23537 GCA_963574415.1 Tarsius wallacei | reverse complement strand
CTATAAAATCTGGGGACTGTATGCATCCTCTTAACATCAAAATGGTGTTTGAAAATATCCCCCTACTCAGTAGTTTTTGATGAGCAGATACTGATTCTCTAGCAAAGTTATTTTCAGATATTGCATTTAGAGGATTCATTAAGAAAAGTTATCAGGCAGTTAGTTCTAGATTACCTGGCAGGAGAGTGGTCTTGAATTCACAACACAGAGAAAGTCTGTGAGTGTGGAAAGAAAGAATAACTTAGACCTATCACCACAGTGTTATGAGCCCAAGAGAAGGGGACATTTTTTAAGAAGCAAGTGGTAACAAAGATGCTGGGTGATCTTTGGGGAGTTGACGCTGGAAACATGTGAAAGATAATGAGGTTTGTATAAGGATGGGAAAGTGAAAGTGAGGTGGGGAGGAGCCAGATGTGGGAGGCATTAAGGTCCGGGATCATTGGTTTCAAATTTGTTTGACACAAGGGTCTAGTCCATGTGCTGTGCTTGTAACACCAATAAGTAATTTACGATTTGAAATAGGAAGATAGAGAGGGGGAAGAGCAGAGAGTGAGAAAGAGATGTACTCTTTACTTTTTTTTGAGGGCTTCTCTTTTATTGCCAGTGCTCAGGAATCAGACTATTCCCTTCTTCTTAGGCTGCTTGCAAATAACCAAGATCTTGCCTCAACTGTGCATTTTCTTCTCCTTTATATCTCTCTCTTCTTATAGATGGTGGTCCAAATTCTTCACTACTGAGTCCAACCTCTTACCTAAGGTCTCTGGTCTAGTGTCTTCTCTTATACATTTATTTTTTCTTGTTTCTTTGTCATAATTTTAGCAAAAAAAAGAGAGCACTTTTACCTATTCCTAGTTATAAATATGCTCTTTTACGTAATCACACTGGTTACTTTTAGAACAGTTAATGAGCTTGCAAAATGATGTTAAGAGAGTCAAATCCATGAGCTCAGGAAGTGGCATGTGGATCCATACCCTGTCTAGCACAGGTGCCAGTGCCTCTCTCAGAGAGGTCCATCCACCAGCTCTGAAGAATCCCTCTCTGTTGTCATATCTCTCACTGACTGCCATGAATCAGACATTCTCATAAGAATTTGGTGAATCTCATTTGAAGTGGGACCATCCATACCCTCCAGGAGGACTGAGGGCATAGAAGATAATCACAGGTATGGAAAGTCACAACCTATGACTGTCTTCTGCAGAGACAGCATCTCCCCAGATGGCAAAGAGTTGCCTTTGTATTCTTTTTCCTGCATGATAAGGGGAACAGAGCAGGGCTTTGGGCAAACCCAGAGAAAGACCATCCTGTGTGTGCCCCTCTGTACTCTGTACCAGACAGAAGTGCCACTCAATTCATTTAGAAAATTAAAAATATTTATAATTCTGAGATGGGTAGAAATAAAAGGAGAGAGAGAGAGAGAGAGAGAGAGAGAGAGAGAGAGAGAGAGAGAGAGGATGTGATGTGTGTGCAATACCAACTCTGAGACTTCGATCTGTAATAGGTTGGTACTGAGTATGGTTCTCACATTATCAAGTTCTCTTCCATGGAAGTTTGTGGGCATACTTCATGTGGAAAAAGTGACCTTTATATGTATAAATTAAGGATCCTGGAACAGGGAAATTACCCTGGATTATCCAGGAGGGCCTAAATGCAACCACACATGTCTTTAGAAGAGTGAGGCAGAGAAATAATTAACACAGACTGAAGAGAAGAAGGCATTGTGACGACAGAGACAGAGACTGCAATGATGTGGCCACGGTCAAGGAATGCTGCAGCCACTAGAAGCTGGAAAAGGCAGGAATAGACTCCCTGAGAGGAGGAGCCCAGCCTGTGGACACCCTGATCTTGGTCCATTGAAAAAGATCCTAGAATTCTGGCCTCCAGAACTGTGAGAGAATACATGTCTGTTGTTTTAAGTCACCAAATGCTTGATAATATGTTACACCAGACCAAGACCATGAATACTCATGGGGCTCAAGGAAACCCAGATAAGGTGTGATCGTCATTTGCAATCTCCTTTTTAAACTTTCTCATTCTACACACACATAGGTTGGTGCAAGTTTTTGTGGTAGAACAGGTACATGCAACCCTACAGTGAATAGAGAATTATCTGTTAGTTTAATAATCAATAATTTTATTTGAAAATTATCTCTTATTAGTAATAACGTGCTTCAAATCTTCATTGCAAGATTTGCAGAGCAGCATAGAAGGGAGAAAGTGGGTAATCACACACTCAGTGAGGTAAAATACATCCTCTTGCATTAGGTTCCTGTTGCTACTGTGACAAATCCACCAGATTTTCTGGCTTCACACAACACACATTTATTACCCTACATTTCTGGAGGTGAGAACTTTTACTAAGGTAAAATCTAGGAGTCAGTAGGGCTGTTTCTTTTCTGAAGACTCCAGGGTAGAGAATGTGATTCCCTGCTTTCCATCTTCAAGAAGCACTTACATTCCTGGTTCCATCACTCCAGCATCCCTTTCCACTGCTCCAGCTCCTCTCTCATGGCTACCTTCTTGCTTCCCTTTTGTAAGTACTCTTGTACTTAAAAAATACTGTTCTCACCCATAGAGTTGAGGATTCCCTCCTGATTCCAAAGTACTTAATTACATCTGCCAAGTAACTTTGGATAGATAAGGTAACATTCATTGGTTATAAATATTAGAATATAGATATCCTTGTATGGCCACCATTCATTTCACCAAGAACTCTCATCATATCCATTGTTACATACCCCTGGAATAGAATACAACATCACAAGATTGGGACCCTCTGACATGTGGATATCAAGTTTTAGGTGATTCAGATTCTGCTGTTTTGAGAAAATCATGGTGTGTAGCTATTTGTTGAAAGGGTCTTTGACTTTGTGACCAAGAAGGAAATATTTACTTCTTACATATGATGTAAAAGAGATTGGAATAGAAAAAATTGATTTTTAAAAATTCTGACTTTCCCACTGCATGAAAAAAGGTGAAGTGGCAAGAATTCAAACCAGGTATATGATCCATGAATAAGAATTTTTTACTAAAAGAAGGAGGAAAGTGACACAGAGAAGAGAGGATAGACAATAAAAGCCTCCTTGGCAAGAAACTATACCTGATGCTGAAAGGAGATCAAGCTCACATAGAAGCAAAAAGAAAGTTATCTAAGTTATTCCACTTGAGAAGTGAGGGAGCTGGGGTATGTGCATGCCTAACCTGTTATCATTGAGGGCTATCCTAGGGAATACTCATTCCAGACCCTGTATTCTGTCATATGTGCAGGCAGAACAGCTTTTCCAGCTTCAGAGAGAGCAGTAAGGGGAAGATATAGTCATGGGAGTCAGCATAAGTGCAGTGATGGGGAAAGGCCCAAGGTAGCAACAGTGACTGCTACATTCAACCCTCCGCATCCCCACAAAAAGGTGTGTATTTCAATCAACAGCTGCATCTCTCTAAACCTGGATCATGGAAGGCTGCTTGCTAGCAATTCTCTGCAAAATTCAGGCTCCTAAAGCAGCAGAAGAGTTGTGTATGGGTTGCAACCCTGTGGTCTGACCACCTAAAGTCGTGAACTGTAATATTCTCTGAAGTCCCCAGGCTGCAGTTCACTGAGTCTGATGTAGTTGGTTCCATTTTCAGTGATGCCAAGGTAGAGATGTGAGGTATAGATGTTTATATTTATGCCCAAGTTTTATTGGGATTCAAACTATTTCTTCATACTCATGAGTAGAGGTTTGGCAGGAGATGTAGACTCTCTCCTGAATGTGTAGTCTGGGTGAGGATGATTTTCCCATTCACTGCTAAAGTGGAAGGTGGCATTGATTGTGCACAGCATGGACATTCACCAAGCATCAGCTGCTCTCACTTAAGAGAGAGAATTCACTGATTTGGCCTTTCCCCAGACTTCCAACTAATTTGCACCACAGAAATTCAGGCACTAGGGTAGCTGCACCAAAACCCCAGGAACATGCTGGTAGATGCTGGATCTGTGAGTAAACGTATTGAGGAATCATGACATCATCTTTGTGCATTTGCAGAGAATTGCTTGACCTTATGCTAGGAACAACAATGGCTTAAGGGCATCACAGAATACTTTTTAATATAATAAACATGCTTCTGAGAATTTTTTTATTTACAACAAGGCAGTAATTTTATACTCACAATGATATTGATAATGCAAATTATTTTTACCCCCACTTGATCCATTTCAAAGTAACTTGTAGACTTACCAGAACCTTCTCAAACTTTGTTTTGTATCACCTAGAAGCAAGTAGAGTCTTTTATATAATTTTAGTAAAAGTATAAAATACATTGTTGAATTTAGTGAGTCCATTTTAAATTTTTAGAATTGTCTTCTAAATATCTTTACTGAGCCGGGCTCAGTGGCTCAGCCTGCAATCCCGTGCTTTGGAAGGCTGAGGTGAGTGGATTTCCTGAGCCCGCTGGTTTGAGACCTGCCTGGGCAACTTGGTGAGACCTCATCTCTACAATAAATCAAAAAATTAGCCGGGCATGGTAGCATGTGCCTGTAGTTCCAGCTACTTGGAAGGTTGAGGCAGAAGGATCACTGGAGCCCAGCAGGTCGAGCTTGCGGTGGCCGGGAGCGTGCCACTGCACTCCAGTCTGGGCGACAGCGTGAGACTCCAACTCAAAAAAGAAAAAAAAAACAAATGCAGCAGTAACTGCAGGCATCTATACTGAGCATTCCCTGCAAGTGACACAACTTGTAAAGTCGGTGCTATTATTAGATCCAGTTTACAGATTAAGAAGCTAAGTAACAGAGAGGACACGTGTCTTTCCCAACGTTACACAGCTAGCGAAGAGTCAGAGTACAGAGATTCAACCCAGGTCATCTGAGTTCCAGTCCCAATGAAGCCTATAGCCACCATTCTCCATTTCCACCCCCTGGAATGAATCTATGTATATATACACAATAAACTTTAGGACTGGAGAGAAGCTTAAACAATGCTATATTTCCATTTGAAAGATCAGAGAGTTTATATGCGATCTCAATGTGTATTTCTACTGCATTACATTCATATCATGCTGATCCTCAAATGGACATTTTTCAGGATACGAAAACTGCTTTATACCAAAGAATAAATTGTAACCACTAAATAAAAAACAAAATCAAGTAAACACAAGCAAGAAGTCAAATAATTTCTATCTTTCCATATACTGGGAAACCAAAAAAAGGAAATGACTAATTTGAGTCACACAACTTAATTTCTATTGATTTACTATGAGCTATAAAGTACATGAGAGAAAATGAGAATTTTTTTGTATGTCATAAATTGAAAAACTAATTACAAATTTAAACTGTGTACTTTTTAAATAAACATCTCCTTATTTAATATGCTTTCACACACCTAATGTTTTAATACTTTCAGCAGTTAGCACACAGATAGAGAATAAATTTCCTGCCAAGAAAACAATAGATTTTTTTCAGTTTGGACTAATTCAGGTTCAGCTGTGATTCAATTACAATAGTCCAGGCCAATAACATTGAGCAATTTCATGTAAGAAAATAACACTGTCTAAATGTGTGAAAAACTCCTTTCCAGTGCATTTAACACATCAACTGGAGTTTGGCGTGCCAGTTTGCATTACACATGTGGACGATGCGTAGTTGCGCTTATATTAGTGGCAATGCTAAGATTCAAGCAACTACAGATTCGGAATCAGGAAAGACGGGAATGATTAAGACAACAGAGACCAGGGACTTACAAGTCAAAATAATGGACTAAGGCGAATCACACAGTGGGAAACAAGAATGCAAACGTATGAGTAATATATAATCCAATACCAATTAAAATAAAAGCTCCTGGAAATTGTTGCTCCATTTGACAGCCCAGCTTTTCCTCTTATGTCTTCATTATGCTCAACATTCTCCCTTAATGGTAAATTATCAAAATGTAAGACATCTATCTAGTCTCAAAGGATCTCCAATTTTTTAAATCTTCCTAGTCCACAATGACTGAGACAGTGGCAAGCTTAAATAATATGAGACAAGACACTGAATGGCGGTAGGGGGAAAGAAGTTAATAAAGAAGGAAAGAACTGATGCCTTCAGTAACTAAAGTAAAGTAGATCAGAGTATTAGGGACAAAAATTTGGCCTAAAATTTACTGGCACTAAGGTTAAAAAGGAGGGAGGGACTTAAATTGCACTGGACAACTTTTATTTTAAACAGCAGAAAACAAACTTACCTGCAGAAAAAGTTCTTTCCTAAATTATAATCAAAATTCTGCCACATAGATAAACTGAAAAACTATTCAGTGGTATAATTCCAATGATGATGACAAGCATGCATTAAAAAAAAGGCATTTCTATGAGACACAATTGCTATAGTAAAGCGCTTTCTGATGGTCTTAGAACAGTGGTACCCAAACATTTTGGCATCAAGGACCAGTTTCATGAAAGCCAATGTTTCAACAAACGGAAGCAGGGGATCACCAGACATTAGATTATCATAAGAGCACACAACCTGATCACTCGCACGTACAGTTCTCAACAGGGTTGACATTCCTATGAGAATCTAATGCTGCCGCTGATCTGACAGTGAGCTCCGCTCACCTCCTGTTGTACCAGACCACCGTACAGGTCTAGTCCAGGAAACAATTCAGGGATTGGAAGCACATTATACTGTCTTCTTCAAATATCTCAAATATTATACACCTCTAACTCAAGTTCAATGTGTATTACAAAGATTCCAACAAATGTATTTCATTTGGTGCACATTTAAACTGCTATCTAAGAACCTGCAGTAAAGATCTGCTATTGCTTATTACATAAACATTATTGGCTTCAAACACCAGAGGGTTAGCAAAGCTGATACTCTATTATGGAAATTTAAAGGGTAAGCCTTATTTTGCTTCTATAGGAGTCTAACCCACTGAGACACTGAGAAGACGGCCAGGCTGCCTTCTGGGGAAAGTTGGAAGCCTTCAAGGATCTGGGAAAAGCCTGGAAAAAAGTGAGAATTCTTCAGAATGTTGAAATCTTATCAAACTGCCCAACCCAAGAATGAGTAATACCTCACTGTGTTGGTTTTTAAATTTTTCTGTGCAGTCCTTCTTAAAGGAAACATAAAAATAACATTTATTTTGGCCTGCCAACAAAGTATATTCCTAAATAGTTAAATAGTATAATTTTTTTAATAAGATTAAGAATAACCCATGGAACCAACCATGTTGCCCATCGAAACTGGACTGGATTAAAAAAAATTGTGATACATATACATAATGGAATATTATACAGCCATAAAGAAGGACAAATATATGGACTTTGCAGCAACTTGGATAGATTTGGAGTCAATCATACTCAGTCATTTATCACAGAAGCAAAGAACAGAGTTCCATATGTTCTCACTCATAAGCGGAACTTCAACAATTATAATGCTATAAGAAAGTGACTGGCAGTGGTGGGAAACTGTCAGGGGAGGGGGGTTGGCAGTTGAGGGAAACTGCTAGGGGAGGGTGGGGCATACCTCATCAACAAGGGTACCTGCATGGTCAGTGTTTATATACCTAACCCTGAACTGTACCCCACATCTTTATAATAAAAATTTTTAAAATAAAAATAAACAAAAATAAAATAAAAAGAATAACCACTTTAAACTAGTCAAACTAAAGGCCTTGATCTCTGTGAAATGCTAAGGAAGAAACACTTTTTTCTCAATTGTTAACCAAAACAGAGGGAGGCTAACATTTTGATCATTATATTGTTACTACAGTGTTTTTTTCTGATTAGGCCTCATTAATACCAAAGACTTAAAATCACCTCCAGATCAATTACTGATTCAGCATATCCAGGTTAAGAAATAAATTCCATAAGTCCTTCCTCAGAGTGATTCTGCCCCCATATTACAAAAAATTTATAGAGGCCATATCAGCTACAACAATGGTATGAATTGGGAGACAAGAAATTTATTTTAATTATAAAGCCACTTAAAGCCACTAATTTCTCAATAACTTTGTATCCATTAAAATGCTAATTTTTGGGAGAATCACTTCAAGACTCCTGTCACTCCTATCATGCTCCAAATCATCTCACCTGGTTGCCTGTAATATTCTCATAACTAACATGCCTATTTCTATCTTGATCCCCCTCATTTCTAGTCTCAACCCAGCAGCCAGCATGAGCCTTTTTTTTTTTAAATTGGAAAATACAGTTTATTTAGAAAGTAAATTAAAGAGAAAGAAAAGAGAGGAAATTCATTTCCCCAAGGTAGAAGAGGTGACCAAAGCTTAGGAAACATGGCAGCAGGCATAGCTCAAAGACCATGTGGTCACACCAGAGTTTAATAAAGCAATGGACCAGCATGAGCCTTAATTTTAAGAGCCTTAGTCAGATAAGGTCATCCTTCTGCTCAAAAGCTCCCAAAGGTACAAAAAGGTATCTCATATCTCACCCAGAGTAAAAGCCAAAAGATTTCAAAACAATCTACAAGGCCCTGCACAATCTGACTCTATGCTACTTCTCTTAGACTTTTTTTCCATAACTCAGCTCCTGCCACTTTCATTTCTATGAACAAGTCAAACACATTTCTGTCGCAGGACTTTCGTGTTAACTGTTCCCTGAATTAGAAACGCTCTTCTCCCAGATAGATTCTACTCAAATGTCACCTCACTGCAGCCTTTCCTGATGGCCCCATTTAAAGTAACCGAACACAGCTCTTCCCATCCCCTTCATAGTTTTATTTTTCTTCATAAAATGTAAAATCTTCTGATATTCTACAAATTTTTACCTATGTGTTTTTCTTCTCCCTCGACCCCCTAAAATGTAATTTCCATGAAGGCAATAATCTTTGTCTGTTTTCCCCACTGCTGTATTTTTCATGCTTACAGAATATTGCCTAGTACATTGTAGGTGCTGATTAAGTGAATTAATCTAGCAACCATCAACAATAAGTTATAGATAAAAGAGCAGAAAAATGGAAAGCATTTAGGTCCAAGACAATTTCATTGAACCACTAATACACCTGGAACTTCTGGTCACCTGAGGTAAAAAAAATTTCACTTATTGTTTAAGTCATTTTTAATTAAAATTTTTGTTATCTGAAGCTGACAGGTAACTGATACAGGACACAGGAAGCTTGCAAAAAATGAAGAAACAAATAAGTGCAAGTGGCAAATATACTCAATTAAACGTAATCATGCTGGGCACAGTGGCTCAGCCTGTAATCCCAGCACTTTAGGAGGCAGAGACAAGAGGATTGCCTGAGCCCAGGGATTCGAGACCAGCCTGGGCAACTTGGTGAGACCTCATCTCTACGATATATCACAAAAACTGCCAGGCATGGTGGCGTGCGTCTGTAGTTCCAGCTACTTGGAAGGTTGAGGTGGAAGGATCACCTAAGCCCAGCAGGTTGAGGCTGCAGTAGCCATGAGTGTGCCATTGCACTCCACCCTGGGTGACAAGGGTGAGACTCTAACTCAAAAAAAGAAAGAGGAAAAAAAGGCGTCAGAAATCATGCAATTAGCCGGGCTCGGTGGCTCAGCCTGTAATCCCGCGTCTTGGGAGGATGAGGTGAGTTGAATGCCTGAGCCCGCGGGTTCGAGACCCACCTGGGCAACATGGCAAGACCTCATCTCTACAATAAATCAAAAAATTAGCCGAGTGTGGTAGAGCGCGCCTATAGTTCTAGCTACTTGGAAGGCTGAGGCGGAAGGATCGCCGAAGCCCAGCAGGTCGAGGCTGCGGTAGCTGGGAACAAACAGCCACTGCACTCCAGTCTGGGCGACAGAGTGAGACTCCAACTCAAAAAAATAAAAAAAAAAAGAAATCATGCAATTAAAATATCCATGAAGCCGGGCTCAGTGGCTCAGCCTGTAATCCCAGCACTTTGGGAGGCTGAGGTGAGTGGACTGTCTGAGCCCACAGGTTTGAGACCCACCTGGGCAACTTGGCGAGACCTCATCTCTACAATAAATCAAAAAACTAGCCGGGCGTGGTAGCGCGCGCCTGTAGTTCTGGCTACTTGAAAGGCTGAGTCGGAAGGATCGCCGGAGTCCAGCAGGTCGAAGCTGCAGTGGCCGGGAGCATGCCACTGCACTCCAGTCTGGGCGACAGAGTGAGGCTCCAACTCAAAAAAAAAAAAGTTAATTTAATTTAAAAATAAATAAATAAATAAAATATCCATGAAAAAAATGTCACTCTGAAAAATTTAAAAGTTTAGTGCATGTACATCTGATTTAACATGACTTATTAAAACATTAGTGGCATTAATAATTTTTAAATTTAATTTCATTCATCTATTTAAGTCAGAGTCTCACTCTGTCCCTCAGGCTGGAGAGCAGTGATGCCATCACGGCTCACCATAGCCTCAACCTCCTGGGCTCAGGAGACCCTCCTGCTTCAGCTTCCCATGTAACTGAGAGTACGGGTACACACCACCACACCATTAACTCATTAAGGGTATAATAGAAAAAATGCTAATTTTTTAAAAAAGATTATGTCTGGGTTAAGCATGTGAAGCAAGTGAGATATAAAGAACAGCTTTTAAAAAGAGGAGACAATTAGATAATATAATCACCTTAGGAAAAAATAAGGTAACAAGATATTTCTTCATGCCTAAAAAACTGCATTCTTGAGCAACTAAAACTTCTTTTTTTTTTTGAGTTGGAGTCTCACTCTGTCACCCAGACTAGAGTGCAGTGGCACGCTTCCAGCCACTGCAGCCTTGACCTATTGGGCTCCAGTGATCCTTCCACCTCAGCCTTTCAAGTAGCTGGAACTACAGGCTAATTTTTTGATTTATTGTAGAGATGAGGTCTCGCCAAGTTGCCCAGGAGGGTCTTGAACCCGTGGGCTCAGGCAATCCACTCACCTCAGCCTCCCAAAGTGCTGGGATTACAGGCTGAGCCACCGAGCCCAGCCAACTAAAACTTCTGTAACTATCAATCTATCTTGAAGTTTATTCAATGGTACCCAAACTCTAAAATTAATATATAATACAACAAAGCACATTAACATTTAAGCAATTTTTAAAAGTCAGATTAACAGGAGAAAACTAAATAAATGTTTTTAATTAAGATGCTCCTTTTCCAGCCTATGCAACATGGAGAGACCTCATCTCTTAAAAATAAGCCAGGTGTGAGCACCTACAGTCCCAGCTACTTGGGAGGCTGAGCGGAAGGACAGCTTGAGCCCAGGAGGTCAAGGCTGCAGTGAGCCATCGTGAGCACTGCACTAAAGCCTAGGCAACAGAGTAAGACCCTGACTCAGGAAAATAAAAATAAAAAAGGTACCCCTTCAGTCTCTAATCATAAGTTCATCAGCCAAGTACAGTGGCTCACACCTGCAATCCTAGCACTTCGGGAGGTGAAAGCGAGAGGATTACCAGACCCAGGGGTTCAAGGTCAGCCTTGGCAACATGGTGAGACCTTGTCTTTACAAAAATCAAAAACTTAGCCAGGAGTGGTGGCGTGTGACTGCAGTTCTAGTTACTTGGAAGGCTGAGGCAGAAGGATTGCCTAAGCCCAGCAGGTTGAGGATGGGTGACAAAGTGAGACTATATAACTCAGGAGAAAAAAAAAAAAAGTGCATCAGTTACTCAAGCACAAGTTGTCTCTGTATATCCATTATCAGAAAAATGTCAGGGAGATATTAACACTTAAAATCTTAATGGCCAGTTTAATTCAAAATGGAAAAAAGATCACAAGTACCTTGATCTTCCAAAAGCGAGCACTTTTTATTAAAATAATTCAACTTCTAGCCGGGGGCGGTGGTTCAGCCAGTAATCCCAGCCCTTTGGGAGGCTGAGGAGAGAGGATTGCCTGAGTCCACGGATTCCAGACCAGTCTGAATAACTTGGCAAGACCTCATCTCTACAATAAATAAAAAAATTAGCCAAGCGTGGTGGCACACACCTGTGATTCCAGCTACCTGGAAGGCTGAAGCAGAAGGATCACCTGAGCCAAGCAAGTCAAGGTTGTGATGGCCTTGAGTGTGTCACTGCATTCCAGCCTGGGCAACAGAGTGAGACTTCAACTCAAAAAAAAAAGTCTATGTTTTTTTATTCCATATAATAAAAATAACTAACATTAATTAGGCACTTACTGTACCAAGCCCCGTTTTATGAACATGATTAATTTACAATAAACCAGGAGGAAAATTCTATTCTTTAACACCATTCTGGATGATAAAACAGGGACAGAAAAGGGAAAAAACCTGTCTAAGACTGAGATTTAAACCTGTGTATTCTGACTTCAGGGTTCATACTTGTAACCAAACTAATACACTGCATTTATATAAAATATTGATTGTGAAGCTTAAGAGACATAAAGATGACATTTACATAAACAAATGTCAAAGTAAGGGAAACAAAAGGCTCAGGTATTAAAGACAATACATTAACAGAGATTAATCTAGGTTGCTGATGAAATGCAGTCATACTTCTGTATCAGGAGAGGATTGGTTCCAGGATCCCATGGAAACCAAAATCTATGGATGCTAGGGTCCCTAATAAAAAATGGCACAATGTTTGCATATAACCTATGCATATCCTCCCATATACTTTACTGCATAATATACTCTATATTACTTATAATTCCTAATACAATGCAAATGTTATGTAAATAATTACACTGCGTTTTTAAAATTTATTTTATTCTTATCTTGTTATTTTTTTAAAATTCAAATATTTTCAATCCATGGTCAGTTGAATCCATGGACGCAGAACCCACAGAGAGAGTGGACTGTAGTTGAGTTTGCCCTTGGTGGCACACAACTGTAGTCCCAGCTACTCAGGAGGCTGAGGTGGAAGTATCGCCTGAGCCCAGGAGGTTGAGGCTGCAGTGAGCCATAATTGTGCCACTGCACTCCAAGCCTGGGTGACAGTGAGACCTCAACTTAAAAAAAAGAAAGAAAAGACCCACATAGTCAGAATTCTAATTACCTCAGGCACACATTATGGTTCAACAATGACACTCACTAACCCAACAAATTAAAACCATAAAACTCTACTTTTCTGGATTAATTAATATGCAATAAAATTCTTCCTCCTTCTATTACAGTGAATTACACTAGCAATAGTTCAGTGTACCACAGTTCATCAAAACCAGATCACAACATCAAAACCTAAGCTCTTTTTAGAATTACAAAGGAGTAAACTTTAAACCACTCTGAAAACAAGTTATGCAATCTACTTAAATTACCTGTAAGAGCATATTTATAGAATCTGTCAGCTGGGGCTAATGTCAAAGCTCTTGCTCTTCAAGTTCAAGAGAGAAGTCAAGAAAATGAACTCATTTAGGTACATGAATCACACTGACCTCAGAACCTCAAGAGTGACCTGAAGGAAAATGAGGACCAGAATAAAAGCAAAAAATGCACAAGTTCACTCTAACCAAAAAAGAGAGAATTCCTAAAGCCTTACTTCCCCAAACCAAGGAGGTTTTACATAGCTGAGAAAGTTCTGAACAGACCAAACCAAATGGACTACACCTGGATGTTAACATCAAAGGGTCTTAATAACTAACTAGGCATTTCCTCATCTCTGTAAGGCTCAAGTAAAAGTGAGGCCTAAAGATGCTACGGAGAACTGTTCTATTCAGTAGTCATGTGTATGTAAAGGTTGCAAAGCCTTGGAAACTAGACCTCAAGGATCTCCACAACCTTTATCAATAAGTAACAAAACGAAGGCAGTCTTCTTGCCAGTGCTTTATAACACAGACAAAATTGTATTTGAGGACCAGACAAGGCCTTTGGAAAAAAACAGCAAAATACCAATGCTGAACCCAAACATTTACAAATAACAGTTTCTGTATTTTAAATGTCACCGCCAAAACTAATGTTGAAATTTAATTGCCATTATAACACTATTAAGAGGTGGGACTGGCCAGGCTTGGTGGCTCAGCCTATAATTCCAACACTTTGGGAGGCCAAGGTGAGTGAATTGCCTATGCCAATGGGTTCAAGACCAGCCCGGACAACTTGGCAAGACCTTGTCTTTACAATATATAAAAAATTAGCCGGGTGTGGTAGCACGCACCACCTATAATTCTGGCTACTTGGAAGGCTGAGGCAGAAGAATCGCCAGAGCCCAGCAGGTTGATGCTGGGGTGGCTTTGAGCATGCCACGGCACTCCAGCCTAGGCGACAGAGTGAGACTACAACTCAAAAAAAAAAAGAGGTGGGACTTTTAAGAAGTGATTAGCTCATGAATAGATTAATGTCATTATCCTGGAAGTGGGCTTCAGATAAAAGGATAAGTTTGATCCCCATTTTCTCTCAGTCTCAAGTATTTATCTGCCCTCCTTCTCCCAGCATATTACCATACAGCACAAAGGCCCTCGAGGCCACATGCCGGAGCCATACTCTTGGACTTCCTATCCTCCAGAACAGTGAGAGAGAAATTTATTTTCTTTATAAATTACTCAGTCTGTGGAATTCTATTATAACAACAGAAAAAACAGACTAAGACAATGGCCAAGTGGTTCAATTTGTCTTATTGATGTAACACAATAAGAAATGACTCAAGAAATATAATATAAGCGGATATTTTGATACTGGGCTTCCCCTGACATAAGAGCACCTCCAACTGGACCTACCTTCAGCTTAGATTAGGTACAAACTTATATCTATGTTCCTACAGAATCCTGTGCTTTTCTTTAATATAGTTACTATCATACTATATTGCAATTACCTCTTTGTGTCCATCTCCCTTACTATACATACTAACAACTCCAAGTATCTCTGGCACCTTACACAATGTAAAGCAAATTGATGATTGTTCAAAAAATATTTGCAGATTGAATAGATAATCTGGAGTCATGTTGTCCAATATGGCAGTCACTTGCTACATATAGATATTTAATTAAAATTAAACAAAATTTTAAAATTTAATTCCTCAATCACATTACAAGTGCTCCTCACCACATATGGCCAGAGGCTGCCATACTGGACAGTATAAATGCACAATGTTTTCATCATTGCAGAAAGTTCTATTGGTCAGTGCTGGTCTGCAGCATCCCTGACTCTGGAGATACCAAAATGGCCACTAACACACTTTTTTCTCTAACAGGATTATTGCTCTGAGAGAGAAAAAGTGGGAAGAAAAATGTTTAAAATGGGCTCCAATCCCAGTAATAAGCAATACAAATAAAGTAAGAGTTCTTTTGCATGACTGTCTGTAGTTTCAATTATATTTAATTTTTTTTCTGGTAATCCTTTAGCTCTAAAATTTGATTACCAATTCCCTTCCCCCACATATTTGCCTACTGTGCCAAAACTAAAGTCCTTAGTAACAAAAAAAAGCCACTGCTTATTTCCAGGAAGATGGAAAAAGGGATCTGAGACTATTTCTGCCTTAATCATAGGCTAACAAGATATAAAGGTCAAAAAGGACATTGGAGTTAATTTAGTCTATTTAGTCAATTTTACAGAGGAAGAGACTGAGCAAAAAAAGTGAAATTATACTACAAAGAAATATAGATGCAGAAAGCAGACCAAGCAGATAAGAAAAAAGGGCACACAGAGGGAAAAGTAACTTTAGTGTTTCACAGGCCTACAAAATCATGCCAAAAATATCAAAATAGTCTACATTTACAAAGGAATGCTAAGCATCAATGAAAAGTTAAGAAACAATCCTAAGTTAGTTACTAAAGTTTTGTCTTATATAAAACACCTCAACTTTTCCTTGCAAATCCTATTATTTAAATACTCCTTTGGCAGTTTACTTTTCTATCAATAACATTATCATATAATTATTTACTCCTATTAGTCAGAATCTACTTATTTCCACTAATTGGAATAGATTTCAATCAGGCCAAAAATATGAGAGACTAAAAATGTACGCAAAAACACTATTTTAAATGGAAAGAGAACTTCAATGTTAAGGTTAGAACATAAATACTGAAAGTGAAAATAAAGGAAGACAAATAATTTGCCTCCCTAGGGCCGGGCCTGGTGGCTCAAGCCTATAATCCCAGCACTTTGGGAGGCAGAGATGACAGAACTGCCTGAGCCAGGGGTTCGAGATCAGTCTGGGCAATTTGACGAGACCTCGTCTTTACAATATATCAAAAAATTAGTTGGGTGAGGCGGTACGTGTCTGTAGTTCTAGCTACTTGGAAGGCTGAGGCCCAAGGATCACCTAAACCAAGCAGGTTGAGGCTGTGGTGGCATTAAGCATGCTGCTGGACTCCAACCTGGGAAACAGAGTGAGACTCTGACTCAAAAAAAAAAAAGTTGCCACTGACTACATGTCCACTATAAGCTGATCAATCTGCTGGGCATATACTAAATAAACCCTTTGTGCTAAAGGCTGCTAGTTGCCCCTCAATCTCTGCTTCTACCCTGTTTTCTTGATAAAACTAAAAGTGGTATATGAATCTTCTGGCAAGTGCTCTTTAAGAAAGGAGGCAACTCTGTGTTACACCCACCTACATCCTGCTAACTGAAATGTAAACTTAATAGCTAGAGCTGAAGCAGCCCTCTTCACCTACCCAAGGAAGTGTACTTGGGTAACACAAGGCATGCTCAGAGGACAGAAGCTAGGATCCCTGATACCTTTTAAGCACTGCAATGGCTCAGAAACTATTAACATGATCATTAGTAGAAAAATTCAAACAAAAATCTAGGGGACTTTCCCATTATACACTAAAGAAAGTGTTGGCTAGGAGTGGTGACTCACGTCTATAATTCCAGCACTTTGGGAAGTCGAGGTGAGAGCTGCCTGAGCCCATGGGTTCGAGACCAGCCTGGGGAACTTGGCGGGACCACATCTTTACAACAAAACAAAAAAATAGCCAGGTGTGATGGCGGATGCCTGTAGTTCCAGCTACTTGGAAGGCTGAGGCGGAAGGATCACTTGAGCCCAGCAGGTCGAGGCTGCGGTGGCTGGAAGCGTGAGACTGGGTGACAGAGTGAGACTCCAACTCAAAAAAATAAAAATAAAGTGTTAATACACTCATTTCTACTGCACACATAATTTCTTTTTCTTTTTTTTTTTTTTTTTGAGTCTGAGTCTCACCCTGTCACCCAGACGGGAGTGCAGTGGCATGCTCAGAGCCACCCCAGCATCGACCTGTTGGACTCAGGTGATCCTTCCGCCTCAGCCTTCTAAGTAGCCAGAACTACAAGGCGTGCTACCATGCCCAGCTAATTTTTTTATTTATTGTAGAGATGAGGTCTTGTGAAGTTGCCCAGGCTGGTCTCAAACCGGTAGGCTCAGGCAATCCTCTCACCTCAGGCTCTCAAAGTGCTGGGATCACAGGCTTGAGCCACCGCATCTGGCCAATAATTTCTTAAAAATACTTTATTAACCAGGCTTAGGTATTGCTAATAATCTTTAGTAACATACTCTTTAGGAGCCAAGACTCTGCCTTACTCATTTGCACAAGGTCTTATATAAAACACATGCTGCTGAATTAAGGAAGTTTGCTTCACAATGGGAAAGAATACTAAAGGAAATCAGTGCCCATTAGTTTCTTAATTTGACTAGCTAGATTACTCGTAATAATAATAATATTCCAAGTTCTAAGAAGATGTCAGCTACAAAACACATAGTTTGTACTTTATCAAATCCCAGAACCAACCCAATTCAAAAGGTAAAAACATCTTCCTCTACTCATTTGACAAACCCTACTTTGACTATTAATCTAGAAAAGAAACTTGAATATAATCACTGAGAAGTAAACAATCAACTCATTTTAGATCTAGGTAAATCAAAAATCTTAATAAAGAATAAACTCTAAATCTAAAAATAATCATTAGGCTGGGCACAGTTGCTCACGCCTAAAATCCCAGCACTTTGGGAGGCCAAGTCAAGAGATTTTTTGAGTCCAGGAATTTGAAACCAGCCTGGGAAGCATGGCAAGACCTCATCTCTAATGAAAAATCAAAATATTAGCTGGGCGTGGTAACTCACTCCTGTAGTCCCCGTTACTTGGGAGGCTGAGGCGGAAAGATCACCTAAGCCCAAGAAGTCTCGGCTACACTAAGTGTGATCATGCCACTGCATTCCAGCCTGGCAACAGAGACCCTGTACCCCAAAAGTTAAATTAATAATAATAAGCCGGGCTCAGTGGTTCAGCCTGTAATCCCGCGCCTTTGGGAGGCTGAGGTGAGTGGATTGCCTGAGCCCGCGGGTTCGAGACTCGCCTGGGCAACTTGGCGAGACCTCATTTCTACAATAAATAAAAAAAATCAGCCGGGCGTGGTAGTGCGCACCTCTAATTCCGGCTATTCGGAAGGCTGAGGCGGAAGGATCGCCGGAGACCAGCAGGCCGAGGCTGCGGTAACCGGGAGCGGCCACTGCACTCCAGTCTGGGCGACTGAGTGAGACTCCAACTCAAAAAAAAAAGAAGAAGAAGAAGAAGAAGAAGAAGAAGAAGAAACTGCTCATGGTGCTTCAAGAAGACTGTTTCTCTTCCTGTTTGCTCTGCTCTTCACCGGATGATAACATGGGGAATACTTTTATACCTATCCTAAACATACACACATCACCACCCCCTTGCCATGCAGAGACACCCAGAAGCTCACTTCCTGACTCTCTTGCAGGGAACCACTGTTGGATGACAAATGAAAAGAGTCTTACACGATTTAGGATGGCTTTCCCTCGACGACTGTGGTTCAACAGGGTCACAGGTGCTGGCTTTTTAGGTCTCATACCTAGGATACAGGGACAGCCCATGTGTGAATGTTTGTAATAAACAGAGTCTACATAGTGTGAATAAATAAAATTTACCAACGTTCCAAAGCCTTTTCTAAAAAAAAATCAATAATTCCAAACTCTCACATTCCCACTTCTGCCACCACTACGAGTGGCAAATGTTTCTGTGGCACTTCTCCCTCCTGCCATTTCTGCATCCCACCTCTCTTATTATTGTTAGGAGAGACACAATGAAATAGTAAGGTGGGTGTTGGGAGGGAGGAAGCAGAAATGCAAAAGGCATGCAAGTATCACCAGAAGATCATGGTTAAAATAAAAGTAGAAAATAGATATAAAACAGTAGTTTAGGGTGGGACTTACACGATTTTCCATAGTTTGGAGGTGCTGGAGAAAAATCACCAAAACTCCAAATTTGATGTGCCTGTAAAAAGGAGAGAAAGAAATAGATACCAACCACTTTCACAGTAACAGAAATCTAACAAAATTTATTTTCTTATGTCGCCCCCTGCCCCCCGCTCTCCCCACCCCCAGCATTCAAAAAGCACTTTGATAACTTTGATAAACCACAGTGTGTGGTATAGGCCCAGCTATTCAGGAGACTGAGGTGGAAGATCACTTGAGGCCAGGAGTTCGCAATCAACCTGGTCAACATAGCAAGACCCTGTCTCAAAAAAAAGTAGGATAGGCAATAGTATAATCCTAATATGCAAATCATTCAGACAAACTGATAAGAAAAAACTAAACACCCTAATAGGAAAATGGACGGAGGAAATATACAGTCGATCTTCATTATTCCTAAGTTGGTATTTGTGAATTCACCTACTTGCTAAAATGTATTTGCAAACCCAAAGTCAGTACTCCCAGCACATTTGGGATCATCTTTGGACATGCACACAGGGGCAAAAATTTGAGTCATCTGATACCCGACTGAGGTTGAACAAGGCCTTCTTGTTTCAGCTCTCACCTTATAATCAAGGATCCTTTTGTGGTCTACTTGGTGCCAAATTTTCCACATTTTTAATGCTTTTTGTTGGTGATTTGGCAGTTTAAAATGGCCCCCAAGCATAGTGCTGAAGTGCTATTGTGTTCCTAGCACAAGAAGGCTGTGATGTGCCTCAGACAAAAGACATGTGTTAATTCAGCTCCATGCTGGCATGAGTTAAGTGCTGTTGGTCATGAGATCAATGTTGATAAATGAACAACATATATTAAGTTTCTTTAAACAGAAACATATATAAAAACAAGGCTAAATGGAGGTGCCAAATAATGTATACACATTTTAAGCGATGTTATCTATGTATTACTTTTCGAAGGTGCATTAAGTTACAGTAGCAATGTGTAGCCATGCTTCCACCATTTTCTTTGACTGTTCTGCCTGTCATGGCGATACTAGCATTCATTTAATTAACATCACCTTTTGGGAAACATCACACTTAAAATGTGTATACATTTTTTAGCACCCTTCCCATATGATTGATGAGTTGACAAAAATGTTGTGATTGGAGGCTTCCAGGAACCTAACCTTATATTTCCTGTAGGAGCAATGGTTCATTATTCTTTAAGTCATTGTTCATGGTGACTTCACAAACTATAACTACTGCTATATTTTGGCATGGTGGCTCACATCCGTAATCCCTGCACTTTTGGAGGCAGGAGGATCACTTGAGGCTAGGCGTTTGAGACCAACCTGGGTAGCATAGCAAGGCCTCGTCTCTATTTTTCAAAACAAAATTTATATATGTATATCTACTGAAAATAATGAGAATCAACTATCATTCATGAAAGTCCTATGAATAACTAATAAATATAAGATGTTCAATCTCACTAATCATCAAAGAAATTAAAATCTTCATCTATGAATGAATGAAATATCTTCATCTATCAAATTGGAAAACATTAAGGTTATTTTTAAAGCCAGTGTTAGAGAGGTTCTAAAAACACAGGCACTCTCATACAGTGTTGGGGTATAAGGCCAATTGTCTAGAAGCAATTTAGTAATATGTAAAATAAGCACATCTTCTGATCTAAGAATTATTCATATGAGCATGAACCCTGAGGAGATGATTTTACCCTTGCAAAAATGTATATTCAAATTGTATTCATTACAGCATTATTTATAATAGTTTAAAATTAGTCACATCAGAATGCCCAATGATATGGGATATTTTAAAATTGTGATGTACTCAGTCAATGGAAGATTATGTATCCATTAAAAATATGTATGCATCCATTAAAAATAATTCTGTTTAGTTACACTGAAAAGTGTTTACAAGAACACTGGGTTATAAAAGCAGATGCAGAGGACAATGTTCAGTATGATCTCATCAATAAACCTGTATGTGTGTGCATGCATCTTTATGCATATATAAGTTAGAGAGATATTTATAAGGGCGTTCATTAAAATGTAAATGGTGATTTTCCTTGAGAGAAGGGAAAAGTTTTAGATGATTTTTTTACTTTTGTTCTCTCTATTATTTGAAAATTTACAGTCAGAGTAGAGCTGTTTTTGTTTTTTTTTTTAACTGCCAATATATTACACACAATTATTGCCATGCATGGGAAACAGGGAAAGTTGGTGACTAGAATAAAATTTCAGCGTCAACAGTTGTTCCCAATTCGTAATCTTGGCTATCGTTGTATCCCATCACCTAATAGAAAGCTTCACACATAACAAGCACTCTGAAATAGATGTTGGATGAATATTTGTATTTTTTATTCCAACTTGTTTTGTTTGTATATTAATAATATGCAGTGTGCAATCATTGACGCTTTCTAATGATCACTGAGAAATGTTGCACTTACCACTCCATGCTTGACATCAAGTGGTTTTTCAAAAGGCCTGGTTATATCTGGGAATAATCCTGCATGCAAATGAAGAGGGAAAATCAGGATTAAACACAGCATTAGAATAAAATCTCTTATACTTCCAATTAGACTGTTACCACAAATTATACACACATCACTTGTTTCTCTTTAGCATCTGACCAAAAATTACAGCTAGATAGGAGAAATAAGTTTTAATGTTCTATAACACTTAGGGTGACTGTAGTTAACAATAATTTATTGTTTATTTTTAAATAGCTACCAGAGGATTTTCTTTTTTCTGCTTTTTTTTTTTTTTTTTTTTTTTAGAAGAGAGGATTTTCAATGTTCCTAACACAAAGAAATAAAAAATGTTTGAGGTGATGGATATGCTAATTACTCTGATTTACATGTATCCATTGCATATGTGTACTGAAATATCACACTCTAAACCAGAAATTGATACAAGTATTATGTACAATTATGAATAACTTTTTTAAAAAAAAAACAAGCAAGCATTAGTCAGATAAGACAAAACTGACTTAAAGTTAAATTCATAGTGAACCTTCTGGAGCTTTTTGGAGAGAGGTAAACACTTTTTTCTGGAACATTCTTCTATGATACACAGCTTACACTCCTAGAAATCAAAGAGAATCAAGACTATTCTGAAATTCCAAGGTTGTAATTTTTTTTAAGGTCTTGAGAAGCACAGGTGTATTTTTTTAATGACTTTATTGAGATCTAACTTATATACCATAAAATTGATCCACTTTAAGTGTACAGTTCAGTGGATTTACCAGCTTATGCAACCATCACTGTAATCCAGTTTTAGGGTATTTTCATCATCTCAGTAAGATTCCTTATGCTCATCTGCAGTTAATTCCCTTTCCTACCACCTGCACTAGAAACCCACTAACCTACTTTCTATCTCTATAGATTTGCCTTTATCACTAAATATACTTCATATAAATGGAATCATACACTGTGCGATGTTTTATATCTGGCTTCTTTCACTTAATACAATGTTTTTGAGGTTGATCTATGTTGTAGCTGTTTTCATATTTTGTTCTTTTTTATGGTTGAATAGTATTCCATTGTATATATATGCCAGAGTTTGTTATTCATTCACCAGTTGATGGACATTAGGGTCGTTTCCAATTTTAGTTACTATGGGTAATGCCACGGTGAACATTAAGGCTGAAGTCTTTGTATAGACGTATGTTTCCATTTCTCTTGGGTAAAAAACTAGGTGTGGAATTGCTGGGTCTTATGATTAATGTATGTGTAATGTTTAAAGAAATTGCCAAAGTATTTGCCAAAGTGGCTACACTATTTCATATTCCCACAGCAGTGAATGAATGTTCCTGCTTCTCCAGGTCCTCACCAACATATGTTAATGTCTGTCTTTGTGATAAGAGCCATTTTAATGGACATGAGGTGGTATCTCATTGTGTATTTAATTTGCGTTTTTCCAATGACTAATCGTGTTGAGTTCTCTGGTGCATCTTTATTTATTTTATTATTATTATTATTATTATTTTAGTTTCTCTGAATCGCTCCACTTAAGGAGAGATACATTTCTACCCATTCTATTCCATTGCCCATTTCTTTCTTTCTTTCTTTCTTTTTCTCTTTTAATTCTTATTTTGAAATTGTGGGGTACAATTCAGGGTTAGGTATACAAATATTCATTGTGCAGGTACCCTTGTTGATGAGGTGTGCCCCCAGGTGGATATCGACTACTGTCAATCCCAACTCCCCGCCCACCACCTCCCTCCCTGCAGTTTCCCGCTATTTTCAATCCTTTTTCTACAGTAATATGGTAGTTGTTCGAGGTCCGCTTATGAGTGAGAATATGTGATACTCAACTCTTTTGTTTCTGTGAGGGATCACTCAATATTATAAACTCTAATTCCATCCATGTTGCCGCAAAGTTCATGATTTTGTTCTTCTTTATGGCTGCATAATATTCCATTGTATATATGTACCACATTTTTTTTTAATCCAGTCCTCTTTTGATGGGCAGCACGGTTGGTTCTATGTCCTTGCTATTGTGAACAATGCTGCGACAAACATACGTGTGAGGTATCTTTTTTATAGAGTGACCTGAGTTCTTCCGGGTATATTCCCAGTA
>CAUYQG010100867.1:0-10340 GCA_963574415.1 Tarsius wallacei | reverse complement strand
GTTTGATTTATGGCCAATGATGTGGTCAATCTTGGAGTACGTTCCATGTGGTGATAAGTAGGATGTATATTCTTTGGTTGTTGGGTGGAGTGTTCTGTAGATATCAATTAAGTCCATTTGTTCAAGAGTCTCACTGAGGTTCTGAGTTTCCCAGCTGATTTTTTATCTTGATGATCTGTCTAGGGTTGTGAGCAGGGTATTAAAGTCCCCAGCTATGATAGTGTTAGAGTTAATCTCTTGTTTAAGTTTGCCTAGAAGCTGCTTTATGAACATTGGAACGCCTACATTAGATGCATATATGTTTAGGATGGATATTTCTTGTTGATGGATTGAAACTTTTAACATTATATAGTGACCTTCTTCATCTTTTAAAATTTTTTGATAGCTTAAAGGGCATTTTGTTTGAGATTAAGATTGCAATTCCAGCTTTCTTTTGTGTTCCATTCACCTGAAATTTTGTTTCCTATCCTTTTACTTTGAGTCAGTAAGTGTCCTTTCTGGTGAGATGAGTCTCTTGGAGACAATATATTGTTGCCTCATAATATTTTATCCTTTTTGCCATTCTATGTCTTTTCAGTGGTACATTTAGTTCATTCACATTCAGGCTAATTATTGAAATGTGAGGGTTTATCTTTGTCATGAGGTTCTTACAGAGTTGTTGTTGTACTTGTTTGATGTCTTTCTTTTGGTTTTTTGGGTTGGTTCATATGTTTTTCAATCTTTTTCTTGTGCTCTTGTGAAGAACATTGTTATTCTTTTTCCCTTTTCTTCTGTGCTTAATACTTTCTTAGGAATTTCTTGTAGGAGTGGTCTAGAGGCAGTGAAAGTTCTTAGGGATTGGATGTCTGAGAAAGATTTTAATTCTTCCTCACTGATGGAGCTTAGCTTGGCTGGGTAGGTTATTCTTGGTTGAAATTGTTAATCTTCAAGAACTTTGAATATTGCCTCCAAGCTCTCCTAGCCTGAAGTTTTTCTGTAGATAAGTCTGCTGCTATTCTGATTGGTCTTCTCTGGTAGGTAGTCTGACCTTTTTCTCTTGCTGCTTTTAAGATTTTTTCTTTTATACCTACTTTGTTCAGGTGAATTATTATGTACTCTAGGAGTTGGTCTTCTCATTTGTTGTCTTGCAGGGGTTCTCTGAATCTCTTGTGTTTGAATTTTCACATCACTGATGAGATGAGGGAAACATTCTTGAATAATTTCATGGGTTGTTTTCTCCAGGGTGGTCTCTGTCTCTCTTTCTGCCTCAAGAAGACCAATTACTCTTAGGTTTGTTCTGTTGAAGTAATCACTCATCTCTCAAAGGTTTTATTTTATCTTTTTAAGCTTCTTTTCTATGTTTTTGACAATTTGGTTTAGTTCTATATTTTGGTCTTCAAGTTGTGAGATTCTGTCTTCTGCTTGGCTAATTCTGCTTTCCACGCTTATTAGTTTGTTATTTATTTCAATCACAGTATTCTTTACTGCTGTTATCTCAGTTATCAACTCCTTCCTATTTTCCTCTTATCTCTCCTCGATTCTTTTTATTCTCTCTATTAATGTCTTGATGTCTGGGTTTATAGTATGTGACCAGTCATTCTGGGGGCTCTTCATTATTTGCATTCCAAAGTCTGTTTTCTCATTATCTGATCTCCCAGGGGTCTGTGTGAGACCTATATTCTTCTTTTGGTTTTTCTTCATTTGTGTAGATTTTCCTCCCCACTTTTTCCTTTTTTCCCCCATCTTCTCTAAATCTGTTGTTTAGGGGTGGTGGGGTTGCTTTTAACTTCTGTTTGCTCAATCTCCTATTCTTCCTTGTGTGAATCCTCTGGCTTTGTTCAATTTTGGAGCTGGACTATAAATTGGGGGCTATACCTTTTGCAGTTTTGAGATTTATTTGAGGGGGGAGCTGTGATTCAAAAGCTACCTGAAGATCCCAGTATCCACCGACAGGTGTATGGATACCCTGGAATCCGCTTCCCACTGCCTTATAATCTGTCCATGCATGGGCCTCTTTTTCTTTCTTTGTTCTTAGGTCCCAAGCTGGAGGCTGTGCAGAGCTGGGTGAAGTTCATGGGACAATGCAGGTCTCTGCCTGGTCTCAGAGCTCCAGCTGTTCTCTGGTCCCACTGTGGCCGGGGTGAGCTGGGGGAGGTGGAGTGCTAGACTGCTGGGTGTTGCTGGTCTGCGTAGTGCAGGGCAGCTGGGGGTGGGGTGGTGCAGCTGACAAGGGAGCCCAGAGCTCCATGGGGAGGAAGCTGCAGGGCTTCCTGGGTGGTGGAGGCTTGGGACCAGGCGGGGGTGCTGCAGTCAGGGAGGGAGCCTGGAACTCCTTGGGCAGTGGCAGCTTGGGGCAGAACTGGGTGTTGCAGCCAGGGAGGGAGTCGGAGCTCCAAGGGGCGGGAGCTGAGGGCCTCTGCAGGTGGCAGCGCCTCGGGGCCAGGTGGGGTGCTGCAGCTGGGGAGGGAGCCTGGAGCTCCGAGGGGCTGGGAACAGAAGGCCTCCCCAGGTGGTGGTGGCTTGGGGCGGGGTGGAGCGGTGCAGCCAGGAAAAGAGCCCCGAGCTCTATGGGGTGGTTAGCCAAGGGCCTCCGTGGGTGGGCAGCTTGGTGCTGGGCAGTGTAGTGCAGCCGTTGAGGGAGCCAAGAGCTCCATAGGGCGGGAGACGAGGGCCTCTGTGGGCAGTGGCAACTTGGGGCCCCGTGTAGCAGTGTAGTCACGGAGGGAGCCCAGAGTTCCATGCAGCCAGGAGTCCAGGGCCACCTTGGGTGGAACAGTGGTGGCGGTGGCAGCCACGGCAGCTGAGAGGTGTGTGGGACTGAGGGCCTCCAGGCCTCAGTCCGACTGGTTGGTGGGGGGAAAGCAAGAGTCTTTATGGAAACTTACTTTCACGGAGATTTCCACAGTCCCACCTGTGCCATCACTATCTTGCCGGACCACTATTAAGATTTTATCAAAATTAAAGTCATCTGCTAATCAAAAAATATACCGTTGTGAAGATAAAAAGATAAATCACAGACTGGAAGAAAATATGTGCAATGCCTATATATAACAAAGAAATTAAATCCTAAATAGATAATTTCTACAAATCAATACTAAATCAATACTAAAAATACATCTAACTAAAAGAGACCAAACCCTTTAAGCTTATATAAACCTTTTATGTCATAAGGAAAATTAACTTCCTTTTGTGTATGATAAATATTGTGGTGTCACAAAAGATAGATGAAAAGTCAACAAACAGATGCGAATATGATCAGCAAAATTAATTATCAGAGAAATACAATATCACCAGGCAATACACTATACACACATATAAAAACATTAAAATCATAAATATTGAAATTGCTGTGTTGACACATGAAGCAACTGGAAATCTCATGCATTGCAAGGTAATATATAAAGTGGGATAATCACTTTGGAAATGAGTTTGACAATTCCAAGTAAAGTTAAAAATATACCTGCTTCAGGGCTGCTATTTCACTTTGAGGGAGAAATCCAGGAGAAATAAATTTATACACAAAATGACCTGCACAAGAATGCTCATAGCTTAATTCATGATAGTACAAAATAAGGAACATCCTATATGTCCACAGGTAAGCAAATAAACAAATTGCAGTAGTATAATACAATGAAATACTACTTCAAAACAAAAAACAACAAACTACTGATAAGTAAAATACCATTGTTAAAAATTAATACACACACTCACACGCGTTGGAAAAACAAGCCACATGCAACAGAGCATCATATAAACTTAGATGTCAGAATGATGGTTGTCTCTGTTTAAGTTGAAAGGCACAAGAGAATTATTTCTGGACTACTAGAAATATTATATATCTTTATTTGGGTGATAACTACGTTGGTGCACATATTTGCTAAAATTAATTGAATGTTATAATTGAATGTTACAATATGCTATATGTATATTATATCTCTCAATGAAGTCAATTAAAAGACACCACAATATTTATCATACACAAAAGGAAGTTAATTTTCCTTATGACATAAAAGGTTTATATAAGCTTTTTCTTAAAACATCAATAACACAAAATTAAAATTAATGAAGAATATGAACAGGCATTTCAAAAATTAAACATGAATAGTCTACAATTTTATGGAAATCTACACAACCTCATTTATTTAAAACACATGCATAGGGGAAGGGAAGTGTGATTAGAAGGGAAGGGAGGTGGGATTAACAGTAGTCAATATCTGTCTGTGGAAGGGGGGCACACCTCATCAACAAGGGTATCTGCACAATGCATATTTGTATACCTAACCCTTAACTGTGCCCCGTAATTTTAAAATAAAAAATATGTTAAAAAGTAAAAATAAAAATAAATAAATAAAACAGATGCAAATTAAATAACCACTTAATCATACCTCTCTAAACAGCAACAGTTGAACAGTGATAAAAATTTAAATATTTGCCAGTAGATACTATCTAGGAGCATGTGGAAAAGCCCCACTGTTTAGAGGAGCCTAAAATTGTTAAGCTTGGCACACCTTCATTGTGGTTCATTTAGTGATATCGTTCACATTTTAAAAAGTCATGTTTAAAACATAAATTCCACTTCTAGAATTTTCCTAGATGTTCTTTCATAAATGAATCCAAGGAAATATGCAAAAGAATAACTCCTCATCGCTGTAAGAGCAAAAAATCTGGAAGCAACAAAAATAGCCTTCTACAAAGGAACAACTAAATTAACTATGGTGTATCTCTAGACTTCTGAGGGACTACCATACCATTTTAAAAAATGAACTAAAACTGTTTGTGCTAATATGGAAATCCAAGATACAGTGCTAAGTGAAAAAGAAAAGTGGCGAAGAGCATTATAATATGCTACTATCTGGGGAGGTCTTGTTAGGAAATACAGGCTGATTTTTTTTTAGGTTAGTCACTCTGGAGAGTAAAACTAGTACTAGAATGGGTGGGTGGGAGACTCAAGCATCATTGTATACCACTTTATTCTATTTTAACTTTGCTTAAAATGGAGATTTACAGTAGGGCTATCTAGAGCTGTTAATGAAATATTTTTACAATAATTTCAGATTTTAAAAAATGTGTCAAGAGGTAAGCTTGTTTCAGATGGCACCTTGATTTTTTAAAAACCAATTAATAGTAGTGATTTGATTTATAAGTTTCCCAATCTCATATCAACATTTTAAATGTAAAATAAAACACCAAATATAAAGTAAGAGTTTATGTTGTATATTTATATATAGCTAACAGATGAAGAATAATTCTGTGGTAAAAGCAAAAATGGTTACAAATTATTCCCATCCTAGTTTCCGTGTCAATTTGCAATATGATTTTTTAACTCCTCCCATCCAAATTTGAGGTGGCTTTGTGACTGGCTTGGCCAGTTGAATGCAGCAGAAATAAAGATGGGCCAGCATATATTACAGGCTTCAAGATTCCTCGCATGCCTGAATTTTCCTGAGAACCTTGCCAGGATGCTAGATGAACAGGCCCAAGATAGCCGGTTAGACGATGAGAGATGGCTAGCTTGCCTCACATCACTCCAGCTGTTCCACAATCAACCCAAGAGGTAGTTGCCTAGAGAGAACTGGCAACAGACCACAGAAAGTCAGAATGAGCCCATCAAGAGCAAGAGAACTGAGTTGTTCCTAGCCCAAACTGCTAACCCACAGAATTAAAAGCTTAATTAATGTTAAGAAGAGTCATATTTTATACAATGTTATTTTTCTTTATTTGTTTCATCTGAATTCATTAAGGCAACATAAAATAGGCTACAATGTGTCAAAAATTAGGTGAGGGTTTATGATGACATATCTGCTCTCAATTTGGTAGTGAGAGAGGAGGAAGGAAGAAACTGGATAGGCGGACAGGGAGGATCTTTGGTAAAACTTCCCCATTTTACCTGAAAAAACAAAGCTGTAAGTTCTGGACAAAGCCCACACCCATTCCCTTTACCCAGCTTTCTCTCCTTTTGCATGCCTTTTCCTGACTAGCCCTTTTTCAATCTTCTCACTGATCCTTTATAGTATCATACCACTTTCTGTCCCTTACCGTTGAGAAATTAGGTTAGCGTATTTTCAATCCTACTGCCAACCAATCATTTGAAACCCATAAAAACCTCCAACTTAGTTTCATTTCTAGCAACCCCCTTTCACTTCTCCTCTCCCTACTGAGAGCTTTTCTACCACCTGATAAACTCCATCTCACTCATTCCTCGGTGTCTACGCTCCTTATTCTTCTTGGTTTTGAGACAAGAACTTCATATTCTCCAAGTAAGAGCTGTAACTAAAAATGCTGTGAGTTGTAACACTCTTTGGGTCTCCATGGCTGTTGGCATCCTTGAGATCCCTGGAGCCACACATTGCCTTCTTGGGATTCTCCAAGGAAGAAACATAACTAGAAGAGCTGAGAGTTGTAACACTGTTTGGGGCTCCACGTCTGTTGACATCCCCGAATTCTCGGGCGCCATCATATTCCCCTCCCCGGACGCCATTACTTCCTTGGTCATCACGTGGGTCTCAAGCTGACAGTGCAGCTCCGAAGACTGCAACAGTAGTCATTCAGTTGACATCTTATAGCTAAGAATAAGAAATCTGGAGCCAAACTGCTTAGACTCAAGTCTTTCTCTTCTGTGTTATTTGAGCAAAATTTCTAGGCTTAGGTTGCCTCTTTGTTATAAAATGAAAGTAACAGGGCTGAATGCGGTGGCTCACATCTGTAATTCCACCACTTTGTGAGGCAGGGGTGGAATAATCACTTGAGGTCAGAAGTTTGATATGAATTATATCTCACTTGGGCAACATAGTGAGATCCCATCTCTAAAAAACATTTTTTTTTTTTTATATAGAGATGAGGTCTTGCCAAGTTGCCCAGACTGGTCTCAAACCCCTGGACTCAGGCAATCCTCTTGCCTCCACCTCCCAAAGTGCTGGGATTACAATCATGAGCCACTGTGCCTGGTCAAAAAAAAAAAAAAAAAAAAAGCCAGGCATGATGGCTCACACCTGTGTTTCCAGTTACTCAGAAGGCCGAGACAGGAGGATTGCTTGAGCTCAAGATTTTGAGTCTGCAGTGAATTATGATTGTGCCACTGCACTCCAGCCTGGGAAACAGAGAGAGAACTTGTCTCTGAAAAAAACATAATAATAAAAGAAAGAAAGAACAATAGCACTTTCATTACTGAGTAGTTATGGAGATTAAATGAGTTAATATGTACATTGAATCTGAAGTAATAAAGGGCAATTAAACTTTTTTAAAATGTGAACATCTAAAATTGGAATAGTTTCCTTTTATTTTTTTTTAATCTAGGATGATCAGACAAAGCTTTCCACTCTAGATGGAAGAATTACTCCTTAGAAAGGGCCTACAGACAGGCAATCACTAACATGTATTATGGAGACTCTTTTAACCTGTGAAGCGCCCATTCCTTGCTGCTGTGAGTATTGCCTGCTTGCAGCTTGCTGCTGTCCTCATCCTGAGAATGGCCCTTGGTCCAGAGGAGTTGCTTCACTGAAAAATGTCTCAAATGTTATGTACAACTACTGGGGACAGTCTACAGTTGACAGATAAGAGGGTAAAAATGACCAGCCTCTTTGCCTCAAGGTAGGACCTTGTCTCTGGTGCCCTTCATGCTCCAGAGCTTCCCAGAATCAGGCTGAGTCTAAACCTCAGCTGAATCCACAGTTTTGCCTGGCTGCTTCTTCTGTCCTATCCTACTCTCCTCACTTCTTTCCCTTCTGCTAAGAGCCCTCCCCAAATTAATCACATGCACTCAAATTCCCATCTCAGGCTCCACTTCTAGGGAAGCGGGCCTAAAATAAGTATGAAATGTTATTTTTCTGACCTTGCAGCAGCAGCCTGTCAGGAAAGCTCAGAGTGATTTAGCAAACTAAATTTGAACAATGACAAGATAATAATATACTAATTATAGCAGCTGCCAGAAGGAGAGGAGATGCTCTTTGTAAGACCACCAGAGAGAAGAATGAAGTACAAAGCAAATATAGCCACTCTGCCTCCCTTCTGCCTTTCTGAATGTTATGTTCTATTGCACAAGGTACCTGTCTTCTCAGATCTCCCCAGTGGGAAGGCTGAGCCTGTGGCGATTTTCAATGGACCCTTGTTTTGGCTCAAATTTGCAACTTGCTTCTTGACAGGACACTGTGATCTTGAGAGTGATAATTTTGCCCCTGCAGAGTCTTCTGGGCAGGGTCTTTTCCATGTCAAAGATTGAATGACAGCAGGATACCTGGTCTTATTAGTTTCCCTGGTTCAAGTCACTTTTCTCATTTATCAACCTTTTATAAGTCACAAGTTCTGGAAGGCAGAAAACACCAAAGGCTCATCTGGGGATTCTAGGGCAGTGCTTCTTACTCCAATGTGCATAGAAATGACTCATGTATTTTGACAAAATTCACATTTCTGAACCCTACCAATTTCAGTGTTGAAGTCCAAACCTTTTTCAGGGTATAGAGGAGGCCCACACAGCTACCTCCCTGTCATTCTAAGGCCCACACAAGAGGATCAAATGATACCACTGAGGTCTGGAAAAATTAAAATTAGTTCTTGATTTTAACTAAGTAATTTATCTGATGTATTTGTTCTAGTAGGTTGGGATGGGGGCCTGAAAATCTGCATTTCTAATAAGCTAAACTCCCAGCTGATGCCATGATTTGAGAAGCAAGGACTAAAAAAAAAAAAAAAAAAAATTCTTTTTTCCAAGGCTGGATTTCTGATTTCCCTTTGGGCTCCTTTTCTATGGACTTTTCTTTATCATAAGAATGGATCAATTTATTCATTTATTGGTTAACTATTACGAACCATGTGCCACTCTAGGCACTGGAGATTTGCCAGTGAATAAAACACTTGCAGTGCTTGTTCTCAGAGATTTGACATTCTAGTGGGGAGGAGACAATAAACAGGTAAATAGGTAATATATACAAGTTGTGTGGAAGGGCTATGTGGTAAAATAAGGCAGGGAAAGAATGGAGAGCAAAGGGGACAGATGATGTTATTGAATAGCCCCTCTAAATCTCATATTGAAATTTGATCCCCAATATTGGAGGTAAGATCTTGTGGAAAGTGTATGGGTCATGGGGCAGATCCTTCATGAATAGCTTGGTGTCATTCCCACAGTAATGAATGAGTTCTCACTCTCACTTTATTTGTTCCCTGGAGCCCTAAGTGTTGAAAGGAGCCTGGCACCTCCTCCTCTCTTCCTTCTTTCCTCTCCCCATATGACACTGCTCCCCTTCCCCTTCCACCATGATTGGAAGCTTCTTGAGGTCTTCACCAGAAGCTGATGCTGGTGCCATGCTTTTTTGTACAGCCTACAGGATCATGAGTCAAATAAATCTCCTTTCTTTATAGTTACCCAGCCTTTTGTATTTCTTTATAGCAAAACAAAATGGACTAGGACCCAGGGTTACTACTTTAAATAGGTTGGATAGGTAAGGCATCTATGATGAGGTAACTTTTGAGCAGAGGCTTAGGGTACTTGAAGGAATAAATTATGTTCCTGGGGGAAGAAACTTTAGGGAGCACAAACTGTGTGGGCAAAGACCCTGTGCCAGAAACATGGTAAAGAAAAGGCAGAGAGACCAGTTAGGCTGAACTGGAATAAGCGAAGAGAAAGTGGGAGGAGTTGAACTCAGGTGGCAGATGGTTAAATTCACAGGGCCATAAGATTTTAGTTCATGTGAGTTGAAGAGTCAGTAGAGGTTTGGGACAGAGTAGGACATGATATGTCTTCCTTTTTTCAGAGAATCACCATGGCTTTTGTGTGCACACTATAAGGGAGAAAGAATAGAAAGTTACAAATCTATTGCTGTTGATGTTGGTACAGACTCGGTTCCTAGCAGTGAAAGGCAGAAGTAGTGAGAGTCTAGACAAATTCTGCAGATAACACAGCAGGTTTCTTTGAAGAATTGAATATGAGGAGTGAAAGAGGCTAACTCTAGGAGTTGGACAGAAGCAACTGAAAGAATGGATTTGTCATCTACTGTTATGGAAAAGACTATAGGAGATAAAGATTTGGGAGGAAAACCAAAGTTTAATTTTGGTTATTTTTGCTTTGGGTTACCTTTTTCGCTTTCAAAGTGGATATACGCAACAAACAGTTGGAAAAAATAAGCCTTGTAGGGAGCCAGCATTGAGGCTCGCCTGAGCTTTAGAAATTCAGGCGGGCTGCGGACCCTGAGACCACTAGCATGAGTTCGGGAGCTGATGGCCCATTTCCCTCCTTTACTGTTTGGCACGTTCCACTAACAGGGACTTTGATGAAACTTAAAGCTCTGAGAGTATGACAGGCATGGCTTACTTTAGGAGTCCATTGTTCCTGTTTCTCACAGACTGCGGTTTCGGCTTTAACTCAACGCAGT
>CAUYQG010100863.1:0-10385 GCA_963574415.1 Tarsius wallacei | reverse complement strand
ATTTAGGATAAAAAGAGCATGGAAACCTCCATTAAACGGCTTCTGCACTAGACAGGAGTCCAGTCTCTTTCTTTCTTTCTCTCTTTCTTTCTCTTCTTCATATCTATCCCTCGAATTGCCGACGCCGCCCCATCTTTCCAGGGACCCCCCAAAAACCCGCGGGGGCTGGCTCCCTGCACCAGGCAGTGTTTCTCCCTCAGGACTAAGCAGCTGTTAGAAGCCTTTCCCTGACTAACTTCACCTCAGTCACCCTCCCCTCACTTGCACTGGAGGCAGGTGGGACGTGCTGGTGCGCAACGTCCACTCACCCTCCTCCTAGTGTACCTTCCTGCTCTGCTATAGATGGAGAGCTCAAATCACACCTTGCAGGTTTTCTGTATCTCAGGTTCCAGAAGCTGCTTAGGTTTGGCTAATCAGTTGCAAACTGCTGGCACACAGAACCCTAAAGGAAGAGGGCCTTGTCCATCACTGGATTCTAAGCTCCATTACACTGCATATCTGTGGGGAGATAGTGACCAGGGTGGTGGAGGAACAGATTCAGATAGAAGTGAAAGGCTGAGAGAAGGCCAAGAAAAAATCGAGTTCTAGTGTAAAGTGTTGAAAATATTTCCCTTGGTGGCTCTAAGCTCTGAGTTATCACAGATCCCTGGTGATTATCACAATAAATGTCATGGCCAATGTTACAAATCCAATTTTCTCAAATAGCCCACATACGGGCCTCGGTAGTGGGCTCAGTGCTCAGCTCATCAAGTCATGGCTGTGGCCATCCCCATTCTTCAAATGCCAAGAGCTCTGGGGCCCTTAGGGAGAGACGTGATCACAGCGAAATAAACATGCTACACTGTCACCAGGAGCAGGGAGTAGAGCTGGAGTCAGAACAGCACAAACCTCAGTGAAATCACAGAATCATCAGTGTTTCTTAGTGGTGCTGATTGGGCCTGACTACATGGGAACCAAGCAAGGACCATGAAACTGCTTTCTCATGGGAAAAAGATAGGCTTCTGTGAAGACACACAGCCCAGGGCAGCACTGATCCTCAGAAGAGGGCCTACGAGTGAAAGCAATAACACTCTTAATTCAGAAGAATTCTGGATTCAGAAGGGCTTCTAGGCTTTGGAGGCTAGTGTGCTAGGACACCAGCATCCATGTGGGAGACTCACCAGCACCTGCGTCCATGAAGTTGATGTAAAAATGAGACTCCAGGCCTCTCCCAAACACCTGAGCAGTGACACTTTCTAGAGTCAGATGAATGGATGGATAGCCTGTACGCCATCTACCTCACATGGGGAATCCTCAGCAGAGCCACTTGTGGATTTCTTGTCAGTGCAATGATTTTATATCATTATTTTGTTTATTTTTTCCTTAGTTGTTCTTTATATAGTTTGCATCTGACATCTGATGTCTTAGGACGTATCAGGAACGGGAACCAGCATCTCCCACAACCATGGACAGGTGCTATTGTGCCCATTACCCTTGCCTTCACGAACTTCTCAACAGGACATGTTCTCTCCCCCCGTGTCAGCCACCACTGCCTTCCAATCAGCAGCCATGTGAGTTTAGGGTTCCTGGGTCGATAACCATCCTCAGTGGCTCTGATGCATAATCATTCCCTCTTGGGAGCCAAGCTGGGTTCTTTTGTTCAGGCTTCAGTTTAGAATACCAGACTACTGTTACGAGTCCAATGGTCAGCATGGCAGTTGGAAACATGCAGCACTTGGTCCTGGCTCAGCAGCTCTTCTGTACCCAGTTCCCACCCCAAATCAAAACCAGTTTCTGCCAACTGGACAGTTTCTTCTTCTTCTTTAGTTTGGTTGTGATCTAAGCAAGGAAGTGGCAAGAGAAAAACTGGTCTCTGACTCCCAGTGGTAGGCCACTTGGGTTGACTGATGGCTTGCAACACAGGCCATCCTAATCCTACAGGAGAACCTCTCCCTACAAAGTAGAGCCAGATCTAGAAAAATGGAGCCAATCCTCAATGCTCTTGATTTCATGATGAGACCCCAGGTCACATGGCGTCATGTAGGAAATCCTGGATGCTTCCACCAGCATCCCATAGTCACCCTCTCAAACCATACTCCAGCACCTACCAGGCGCCTATCCCAGAACAGGCTTAGAGTCTACAGCGGTGGCGCACACAGTGACCATGGGGCCTTAGCCCCAGGGTGGGGCTCATTGCACATGCCGTGGCCCAGCTGGCTGGGGACACTAAAGAACACTAAGTGTCCAATAGTGACTAAATGTATAGGTCCTCAATGTGGTGCCCCTGGTGGTACCACCAGGCTCCTGAGAAGATGGGTCTCCCTCTGCTCTTTCAATAGCTGTCCCACAACTGTGCTGCTGTTGGTTGGCATGGAACAAAGAGGAGCCTGCCATTGACCCCACTAGCACTTTGGGAACCTGACATTGACCCCGCAGCACTTTGGGACGCTACCTTCCTTTTCCTTATGATAGACAGCTTTACTGCCAAGATTCATTCTCATTCTCTCTCTCTCTTTCTCTCTCACTCCCCTCCTTTCTTTCTTTTTTTTTTTTTTTGTAGAGGTAAAGTCTCACTCTTACCCAGGCTGAAGTGCAGTAGCACAATCATAGCTCACTGGAGCCTTGAACTCCTAGGCTCAAGCAGTCCTCTCACCTCAGACTCCTGAGTGGCTAGAACTTCAGTTGTGAGCCACCACACCTGGCTCATTTTTTTTTGTAGGGACAGGGTCTCGGACTCCCTGGCTGGTCTGTAATTCCTGGCTTCAAGCAATCCTCCAATCTCAGCTTCTCAAAGCACTGGGACTACTGGTGCAAACCACCGCACCCAGCCCCAAGATTTTCTTCACTCTTCCTGGCAGATCTACTTTCCTGGCCATTGCCTCCATGTTTTACTCTTCTCTCTTCTTCCAACTGTTTTCATTTCATCCTCATCTCTCTCTTCTTTTCTCTGCCATGCCTCCCCCTTCTTGACTTTGGCATTGGCCAGCTTTGGCCTTAAAAGTCTCTGACACCCAATGAAGTAAAGTACTTTATGTTCTTAGGTTTAGACAATTCAGTTGTCTAAAATTTTCTTATTTAGGTCCTCTTCACTATTTTCACTGCTAATCAAATCTGATGGTCTTTTTCTAAGTTACTTCCAGGTATCTGGTAAATCCTTTGGGCTGAAGGTTCTGCATAAATCACTGCATTTAAGATATCCTATAGTGCCTAAAACATGTATTAATAATAAAAAGCTCAAATAACAAATACTCAAATAAGCCCATGTTTACCATAATCACCTACCTTTTCATTGGCTAAATGCAGGAGACAGGCAAAAGCCAGAGGTATGGAAAGGTTCTGAGCCATGACGGGGGGCAGGCTGGAAACAAAGAGGCCAGTATTTAGTTCACTGCAGTTCTACAAAAAAAGGCTACTCATTAAGTATGAATAATACACATATACGATGATTAAACTGAGAAACAAAGAAACATTTCAGATGCATTTTAAAAGCAGGTTTTTCTAGTTTCTTATTTAGAAATAAAATATCTCCTTTTGTACTACAGCCATTGGCACAGAAAAGTGCCTTTTAAAAACTATCTATATTAGCTTATCTATCAACACAGATAGGAAACAGAGAAGCCACTACAAGTGTTATATGTGCAGAGGGGTCCGTCACACAACGGGTCAGAGAAGAGACGGTGAGCCCACACCCCAGCCTCGCGGTACCAGCACGCACCTCTTCTGCAGGTTCTTTGTGAGCCCACTGAGCATTTTCTTGTCAGCCACTTCCATCAGGGTCCCTTCTTTTCCAGGGTCACTTTGATTTGCCTAACAGAAGCACATTTACACGTTGGACATTTAGGACTAGTTCACTTTTGAAAGAGCAACAGAAATTTATAAAGTTGTATTACCAACAAAGGAAAGGCTATATCTAAATGACATGAAAACAATTTCTTAGATATTTACTGAAGAAAAGCGATATACATAAAGGGAACCAGCACCTCAGCGCTAAACTATGACACTGACATTTACCAGGTTATGGTAAGCATGAATGTCAATGGCCGGTATAATCCTGGTAAAGGGGACATTGCAAACAGGGCTCTAGGTCCCCCTGAAAGAAATTTTTTCAAAAAGCAGTAACAAAATGCCATGATTTATAGCTTCAAGTGGACTACACAGCTAAGGCAGCACAATATAAACTCAAGCTTTCCACTTAAACAACTGTATCCCATTCTTTTTTAGTTGATAAAACTCTGAATATGACTGAAGGTCTCTCCGACACCCAAAACTACGCAGCTTAGAATCCTCAATCAAGTCATGAGTTTTTACTTCTTAGCCAGCAGAATTATGTATAAGAGAAAGGGCTGAGTTTGCAACGCTCAGAGCAGAAGGGGTTGGAAAGCGGGAAGGATTCTAGTTAACTAAGACCTTCAAAGTTGGACCGAGTTAATCAAGATTTCGCCTTCCTCTGAAGAGAAAGAATTTGACAGCATAATAATAGTTTTTCCACTACTTTCCTACTAAGAATACCTTCCTCAAATCAAAATGATTAGATCAAAGGGTTTAAACATTTCACAGCACCCAAGATGTAGTTACAATTACTTTCCAAAAGGGCCATATAGCAACTTACATTGCTAACAGTAGTAAATAAGTACTCCAGATTTTCCTCAACTTAGTACTGGAAAACACTGTTTAACTGCTAAAACTACTGTTGTTTTAAAGCAGCATGAAGATGCTTTCATTTGTATTTTTTTGATTATCATCTCTTCCATGCTATTTTGCCATTTGTATCGCCTTTCAGTGTGATCTGCCTGCTTGTATGCTTGGTTCATTTCTCTCTTAAAGGTGTGATGTCTTCCTTGTATTTTTGAATGAATTTTTCTGTATTGGAGCCACTGACCAAACTGAGGCATCTTCAAGTCGTAGACATCAGCCACTCCCCTCCCACACGTGGGACACCTAGAGAACAGGCAGAGGACCCCACCTCTGCTTCCTTTCTGGAGAACTCTGTCAGCAGGTTCCACATGCTCTGCTTCAACTTCTTCATGTCCATCTTCTTGGCAGTCTTGGCATACTGAATTTCAATTTTATTTACCTGAAATAGGTATACGACAAAGTAAAACTAAGCAGAAGAAAAAACATTTACCATCAATTCAATGTAAAAACAAAAGTCTGGAGTTCAAATAAGAAGGAATCCAGTTTCAACCTAAGAGTTACAGAGCTCTTTGGACATATTCTCATGTCAAATCTAATTCATTTTTCATCAACTGTAATTCACATTAAGGCTAACATGGAATTCCAGGATAAAAGTGAATAAAATATTAATGAAAGCATAAATAATAAATAAACATTTTGGCTGGGTAAGGTGGCTCACACCTGTAATCCCAGCACTTAGAGAGGGCAAGGTGAGAAGACTGCTTGAACCCAGGAGTTCGAGACCAGCCTAGGCAGCATAGTGAGACCTTATCGCTACAATAAATAAAGAACTTAGTCAGGCATGGTGGTACACACATGTAGTCCTAGCTACTTGGGAGGCTGAGGTGGAAGGATTGTCTGAGCCTGGGAAGTGGAGACTGTGATGAGCCATGAGGGTGTCACTGAACTCTAGCCTGGACAACAGAGTGAGACTTTGACTCAAAAATAAATGAATAAATAAATAAATGTTTAATGCATGATAATTTAGTATGAACTGAATCTGGCCAGATTTTTCACAGCCACATAGCTAGCCAGTCTCACTGAATTAGCAAATGAGCCTGTCCTCTACCTGCAGCCTTCATTCATACAGTTTATTTGAGTGACTAGTCCCCCCCTTAGTTACATGGTTCAGCAAGATCTTTGGAGACTGGTCAGTTCTACACAAACCTAATTAGCATCAGCTCCTCCCTATGGTCTATTGAAGACTTGAAGAGCGACAGGTTGAAAGTGAGAAAAAAAAAAAAATCAAGCTCAGATTGATATGACTCTCAGATAAGATGAAAATTAAACAGATTTCAGGCAAACAATAGAATTCTTGGCTGTTTCATCCTTACCTTCTGAGGCTCAGCTACCAGATTTAACTCCCCATATGTTGTGATGTCTAATCCTTGGACTTTAGGAGTGTCACCGTTCTCTTGGGTTGTTGGAGATTGATGGCAAGGATTAGATGTGAGATCAAAGTTCCCACCTGGTCCAACAAATAAGTCATCTAACTCTTCATAATCACTGTCAGCAGCCTGAGAAAGAAAACAGCTCTTTAAGATTGGTGGAAGCTATCAGGAGTTTAAAAACATCCTTGAAATAGATTCTGTGTCTATAAAGCAAGAGCAGAGCATCTGACAGTTCATTAAGTGAATCCTACCAGGATGAACTTCCAGGCATCTCTAGTTATCCTTCTGTTTCATATAAACCTTATTAGGGAGGTGTTTGTTATTAACCTAAGACCCTTTGAGCAAGAGCTAAAAGGAATTCAATAATCACAACTGACAGTGTCCCCTTTGGCTTCTAACCAATATAGGATTTCATTTTACAGAAAGCATTCTCCAAAATGCCAGAGACATGACCTGCACATATCACCCAATGAGAGCATAGGAGATTCCAGGGGTCATCTGCACAGTATCAGGGGCACTGCCTGGGAGCAGGTGAGAAAGTCATTCTTGGGACCATGTCCAGAGTGAATGGGAAGGGAGGGGTGGCTAGAAATTAGGTCGTTTAATATGCTCCCTGAGTGATTCTTATGCACATTCATGTTTGAGTAGCACTGGTCAACAGGTCAGTTTGGACTTTCACTAAAATATAACCACCTAATTCTCCTTCAAGTAAGAAATAAAGTGAATAAATCATTCTTCCAGTTCTTGTCCTCCTCCCCACGTACAGGGACACAGAAGAGGCCTAATATTTTTCTCATTTGTTACCTATATTCGTCATCTCATTAGGAGACTCACAGAAGGAATATGGATATTATTTAGCCCAAACCAAGATCTAGAGATGGAGAGTGGCTTGTACAAGTTCACAAGTGGGAACTAAAATCAGAGCTATAAGCCTGGTTTCCTGAACTACATCCCAAAGACTTATTTTTTTGCCTCACTAGATCACACCACCTTCACATGTCTATGTGTTTTGTCGACCCAACCAAAATATTAGCTCCTAAGAGCAAAAAGTGTTTATATTCCTTTGAAATCGCACAAGAGCCAAGATTTAGCTTTGTTACACAAGATCCACCCATATGTCAACAAGCTCACTGGAATGTGGCCATTTGCTTCCCGCACGTAGTGTCTGAGCTAAGTAAGGTAGGCCAAGGGTGGGGATCTTTCCTCAACTCTGCTCAGTTCCCTGCACTGAGGGCAGATCCCACACCCAGAAAACCCCACTGGATTCAAAATTTTCTACAGTTTTCTGCCATACAGACTGGGGAGATAGGAAGAAGGGAAAAAGACTCCCCACTTAGAAGACAGAGCTCTTCTCCTGCTTTACCTGTAATCCGGGGCAAAAGTTGGAGGTGTCGTTAGGGTTGTTATAATCATAATCTTCAATTTCTTCATAATGCTCAGTCTTTGCCTCCTGGCCCTGGACCATCTTATGTAACTAGAAAAAAGGAAAGAATAAATGCAGGAAGCAATTTTTAGAAAAGCAGCTATTATACTAGGTTAGAAAATAAATCTTAGTTCTACGTCCGATTTCCTCCCAGAATTATATAATTTGTTAGAAGTACCCTAACAAGTCATCTAATAAATCTAATGAACTTTTCAACGCACAGAGTGAGCCCTAACTAGCAGGGCTCAGAGCCGCCACCCATTCCAAATAAAGCAGAGGAGATCCATCTCTGTCTGATTTGCAATAATATCTTCTGCACAGTTGTATTTGAAAAAAAGTTTCCTTCATTAAAAACAAAAGTTGGGCTAGGCGCAGTGGCTGAAGCCTGCAATCCCAGCCCTTTGGGAGGCAGAGGCGAGAGGATTGCCTAAGCCCAGGAGTTCAAGACCAGCCTGGGCAACTTGGCGAGACTTCATCTCTACAATAAATCAAAAAATTAGCATGGTGGCACACATCTGTAGTTCCAGCTACTTGGAAGGCTGAGGCGGAAAGATCCCTGAGCCCAGCAGGTCGAGGCTGCGGTGGCTGTGAGCATGCCACTGCATTTCAACCTAGGCATCAGAGTGAGACTCCAACTCAAAAAAAACAAAAAACCAAAAAAACCCCCCAAAAGTTGGAAACCTACAGCTTTCAGAAAGAAAGTCAACTTGCTGCACTTGAACAATTCTGATAGAAAATCTGTTACCTTAATCAGTCAGTCTCATTCCTCACACAACCCTACACTGCAATAGGGAAAAACGTCTAGCTCTCTCCCTCTAAGTACCTCCATGGATTCATTCTGTCTTCCAGAGCCTCAAAGAACAACTGTCCTCTTTTAGGAGTGTCCGATGACCATAGCCCTTCAAATATTTGCAGGTCCTTAGATCAATGATTTTTACCTTATATGTGTCTTTGAAGTGGAGGAAATGTAATCGGAGGTGTGTATACTTTAAGAGCATACTGAATATATATATATATTTTTTTTGAGTTGGAGTCTCACTCTGTCGCCCAGACTGGAGTGCAGTGGCCGCTCCCGGCCACCGCAGCCTCGACCTGCTGGGCTCTGGCGATCCTCCCGCCTCAGCCTTCCGAGTAGCTGGAACTACAGGCGCACGCTACCACACCCGGCTAATTTTTTGATTTATTGTAGAGATGAAGTCTCGCTTGCCCAGGCGGGTCTCGAACCCGCGGGCTCAGGCAATCCACTCACCTCAGCCTCCCAAATGCGCGGGATTACAGGCTGAGCCACCGAGCCCGGCCATACTGAATATTTTAATATAATTCTATGCTTTGAAAACAAGCCAAATAAAGTCACCATATGTTTGTAATACAAATCCAAAAATAATAATAAATAATACATATTCTTTAACTGCTCATCATATGACATAACTTCTAAATTCATCTTCATTTAGAATATTCTTCTCTGGCCACATTCTCAATTGTCTCTAGTCAAATGTCCAGTGTTTAATACAGGCATACTTCCAAGATAATGTGGGTTTGGATCCAGACCACTAGAATAAATATGCAATAAAGTGAATCACACCAATTTTTTGGTTTTCCAGTACATATAAAAGTTATGCTGGCTGGGCACAGTGGCTCAAGTCTGTAATCTAAGCACTTTGGGAGCTGAGGAGGGGATTGCCTGAGCCCACAGGTTTGAGAACAGCCTGGGCAACTTGGCAAGACCTCATCTCTACAATAAATCAAAAAACTAGCCGCGCATGGTAGCGCATGCCTGTAGTTCTGGCTTCTTGGAAAGTTGAAGAGGAAGAATTGCCGGAACCCTGCAGATTGTTGTTGGGATGGCTGCGAGCATGCCACCGCACTCCAGATGGGCAACGGAGTGAGACTTCAACTCAAGAAAGAAAAAAGATAAGTTATGCTTACACTATGCTATTGTCTATTAAGTAGGCAATAGCATTATGTCTAAAGAACAATGTACATACCTTAATTAAAAATATGTTATTGCTAAAAAATGCTAACAATCATCCGAACCGTGAGTTATAATCTTTTTGCTGGCAGAGGCTCTTGCCTCAATGTTGATGGCTGCTGACAGATCAGGGTGGGGGTTGCTGAAGGTTGTGGTGACTGTGACAATTTCTTAAAATAAGAAAAGAATAGTTTGCTGCATTGACAGACTTCCTTTCACAAAAGATTTCTCTATAGCATATGATGTTATTTACTAGAATTTTATCTACAGAAATTTTTTCAAAGTTGAAATCAATCTTCTCAAAACTGCCACTGCTCTATCAACTAAGTTTATGTAACATTCTTTTTTTTTTTAACTTTTAAATTTTTTATTTTAAAGATGTGGGGTACAATTCAGGGTTAGGTATACAAATATTCATTGTGCTGGTATCCTTGTTGATGAGGTGTGCCCCACCTTTCCCAGGCAGATTTCCACTACTGCCAATCCCACCCCCTCCCGCCCCCGCACTTTCCCACTACTGTCAATCCTTTTCTTATAGTATTACGAAAGTTGTTCAAGGTCCACATATGATACTCAGTTCTTTGTTTCTGTGAAAGATCACTCAGTATTATAGACTCTAATTCCATCCAGGTTGCTTATGTAATATTCTTAATTCTCTGTTATAATTTCAACAACATTCACAGTATCTTCACCAGGAGTAGATTCTATCTCAAGAAACCACTTTCTTTGCTTATCCATAAAGAATAACTCCTTGGCTAGGTGTGGCAGCTCAAGTCTGTAATCCCAGCACTTTGGGAGGCTAAAGTGGGAGGATTACTTAAGGCCAAGAGTTCAAGATCAGCCTGAACACCATAGAAAGACCCCCATCTCTACATGCACACCCCCACACAAATTAGCCAGGCATGATGGTATATGCCTATAGTTCCAGCTACATAGGAGGTTGAGGTGA
>CAUYQG010100854.1:0-10556 GCA_963574415.1 Tarsius wallacei | reverse complement strand
ACGCCTGGCTAATTTTTTGATTTATTGTAGAGATGAGGTCTCGCCAAGTTGCCCAGGCGGGTCTCGAACCCGCAGGCTCAGGCAATCCACTCACCTCAGCCTCCCAAGGCGTGGGATTACAGGCTGAGCCACCGAGCCTGGCTGATATCTGATACTATTAACAAATGCTTTCATCATAAGACTAAGAACATGGGAAGTAGGTTCATTCTCACCATTTCTATTCAGCATTTCCCACTGTGTGAGAAAAAAAAAGACATTTCAATTGGAAAGAAAGAAGCAATATTGTTTATATTACCTTTTATGGAATCTACAAAAAACTACCAGAACTAATAAATTAATTTAGTAAGATTGCAAAATACAAGAACAATATACAAAAGTCAATTGTATTTCAATATGCTTGAATGAGAAATTGAATTTGAAAACAAAATCATTTACAATAGCATCAAAAATATGAAGTACTTGGGAGGTATCTGACAACAAGTGTGTAAAACCAGTGTACCTAAAACTATAAAATAATAATGACAGAAATTAAAGAAGACCTAGGTAAATGAATATACATATACCATGTTCATAGATCAGGAGACTCAATATTGTACAGACGTTGATTCTCTCTGCAATGATATATGGATTCAAAGTAATCTCAATCAAAATTCTAGCAGGATTTTTTTTAAATTGACAAGTGTATTTTAAAATTCATATAGAAATGCAAAGGAGGAAAAATAGCTAAAACAACTTTGAAAAGCAAGATTAAAGTTGGGAGACTTGTATTACCTGACTTCAAATCTTATAAGCATACAGTAGTCAAGACAGTACAACATTAGCATCAAAACAGACAAATAGATCAATAAAACAAAAAAGAGTCTTAAGAAATAAACTACACCTCCATGATCAACTAGCTTTTGACAAAAGTACGAAAACAATTCAATATAGAAAAGGTGATTTTTTAACAGATGGTGGAGTAACAATTCTATATCCATTCTGCAAAAAAATATTTTGGTCCATACATCACACGATATACAAAAATTAACTCAAATGGAATATAGAAATGCTATATCTGAAAAAAGACTTGCATCCAGGTCATTTTAAAGTTAAATAATGAGAAAATAACCAATTAAAAAATATGCAAACAATTTAGCGGGCAATCTTTCAAAGAAGAAATACAGATGGCAAATAAGCTCATAAAAAGGTGATCAACATTATTAGTCATTTGGGAATAATATATATGCACATTATTATTGATTATGAAGATGATTTTTCAGAGATACAGGCAATAATTAGAAGGAGATTTATAGAATGAAATGCTGTTTTTGAAGAAAAAACTTGCAAATTAATGACTTTACTTTTTGCCTTCAGGAGCTAGAAAAAGAAGAGTAAATTAAACTTGAAATAAGTGTGTGTGTGTTTGAGTGAATATACTATATGTAAAAATTGCATGCTTTAAACATATGAAGCTTACTGTTTACCAATGATAGCTGGATGATATGGAAAAAGGGGTATCGCCAAATACTGCGGCCTTTAACCCATTTACTAATCACAAAAATCCTTTGATGACTTTTGCTTTTCATTGTCATGTTTTTACTTAAGAAAAAAGTACTTTTTTTTTTTTAACCTGGAGGGAAATAGCTCGTAGTCTAGTTTTATTCTATGAGCTGAATGAACCCAAAGAAGCTTCATTTACAGTTTTATTAGTTAAGTACCTTGTGACTCTTGAACACCTATAATCTATTATGAGGGGGGATTCCCAAAAAGTGCCAGACTTTTCTCTCCCAAAGCTTTAATGTCTGAGCAAACAAGACACACAGGGAAATGTTTTGCAACAATGCAAAGCAGTTGCATTCAGATTGAATGAGTAGTAGAACAAGAACATCTTTCTGAGCTAAGTTAAAGCAAGAATCTGGCCTCAGTCTGAAGCCTGAGGGAGATGGTGTACCTCCAACAAGGCCTCGCCTTGCACGCTGGGTAGAATCTGGTTAGCTGGAGAAGCAAGGAAGGCAGACCGTTCAAGGTAAGGGGAAGCTGGGAACCTGGAATAGACTAGCTAGCCAGAAAGAGGATTTCATGTTTGGGAATAATGTTTAACCTGTCCAAGTTAATGCATAAATACTTTTCCACAGTATTGCTAGCTCATAGAGCAAGAACAAGAGAGAATGCTATCTTCTTTTCAAGATATGTAGTCTTTTTATTAGCCATGTTCTCACCAAACATATCCTGTAAAAAGAAGTCACTGTATTCATTTTCTCTTCTACAAGTTCATGCCAGTACTTTCTGGAGACCCAATAGCGTGAAAACAAACACAGAGGTAAATTTTGCCTCATCTTCAAACAGAAAAATACACCATATTTCTTCCTGTCTGTTTCTCCTTTGTGTACTACTTGGCAGGTTCCAATTGTAAAAAGAAAAACAATGTTTTTTTGTTTGTTTTTTTTCTGAGCTGGAGTCTCACTCCGTCACCCAGACTGGAGTGCTGTGGCACACTCGTGGCCACCCCAGCGTCAACCTGCTGGGCTCCGGAGATCCTTGCACCTCAGCCTTCCAAGTAGCCGAAACTACAGGCGCACACAACCATGCCTGGCTAATTTTTTATACTTATTGTAGAGAAGAGGTCTCATCAAGTTGTCTGGGCTAGTCTCGAACCCACAGGCTCAGGCAATTCACTTGCCTCAGCCTCCCAAAGTGCTGGGATTACAGGCTGAGCCACCGAGTTTGACCAACAATGTGTGTTTTTAACCGCTTTCACTTCACTTTCCATTCATGGAAACAAGCATAGCCTTTGCCAGTCCACACAGTACTGTTTTCCAAGTGCAGACAATTAACCAATGCTGTCAACTTCCAAAGAAAATCAAGCTCAGATTTAGGTATGCAGGGACTATGCCAGCAAGAGATATCAGACATAGAGTGGGCAGATACATTTTGAATAAGAATAGATTTCTTTTCTGGGGTCTTGAGACTAAGAAGCTGTCATGGACTGAATTGATATAAGGTACAAATTTCTGAGAAGAAAGATCACAATCCAAAGTTAATTTGTTGCAGCTCTCTCCAACTTTCCTCCCCTGCCTTCTTCTGTTTTCCATGAATTTTGAAGACTGTGGGCTTGAGGAGAGATCACTCACTGTTGGACATTTGTGACATCCATTGATCTTCAGATGAAGTCTAAACGAATCACAAGCTATTGCAGGCTTTGTCTCTGCCCTGGTCCTCAGTCTCCTTTAATGCCTCTCTTCCCTTCTGCACTCAGCTCCAGAAAAGTTGGCTTTCTCTTTGTTCTTCATTCTCTAAACAAGTTCCTTTCTATCTCAGACTTTCGCTCACACTGTTCCCGCTATCTAGAATGCTCTCTCTCCCTTTCCTATCACACTTTGTTGCCTGAATAGCTCCTACTTCTCTTTCTAGTCTTCATTTAGATCCGCCTTCCTCGGGGAGGTCTTTTCTGATCCCCGTACAAGGTTGACATCCCAGTTAAACACTCGATGGGCACACTGTATTTTTTATTCTTGGTAGATTATCTAATATCATAGTTAAGTGCCTGTTTCTCCATGAGACAGTCAACTTATTGTGAAACAAGGACCACGTCTGTTTTAATCACCATCGTATGCCTTACTCCTAGCATAGAGTTTGGCTTATAGTAGGCATTCAAATTCTTGTCAGATTAATGACTGAGTAAATAAATGAATGAATGAAACTTAAAATATATCTCAAGCAAAAACACAAGTGGCTGTTCTATGTTAACTAAATTCTCAGAAGTTGCTGATAAAGTTGATTTCCTAGCCGACTTTTTAACTCTTCATCACTTAATAATGTTTTTCAGACTTGTCTGAAAATGCTTCAGTAGTCAGAGATAATATATAGTAATGCTAAGTCAGATAAGTACCTTAAGTCCTGGATTCTGGAATCTAGACCTTTCTAAGGGGAATTAGACCAATGTAGCTTCCTATTTCACAAGCACCTATTACAAACACTGTTTGTGTTGTAGACTAATTCCAGCTTCCTATGTGTGTCAAATGTGGAGACTTTGGTGCCATCCTGCCTTTGGGAAAAATACAGTTGCCCCAAACTCCTCATTGGATCAAAGCATTCTCTCACTCCATATCCTCTGGTGCTGCCACAGGTGAAGGCAGCTTATCTGACAAGTCTGTGAAGTAGAAGAAAGAAGCTCTGCTAGGTGGATGTCCAGGGCTTCGATCCTTCTTCTCTAGGGGATAAATAGCTGCACCAACATTAAGAAGTTTCAAGGTCAAAGAAAGTCAGCAGTAGAAAGGGGCTGGTCGTGGTGGCTCATGCCTGTAATCCCAGCACTTTGAAAGGCTAAGGCGGGAGGATTGCTTGAGCCCAGGAGTTTGAAACCAGCCTGGGCAATAGTGAAACCACATCTCTACAGAACACATTAAAAAATTAGCCAGACATGGTGATGCACTCCTGTAGACCTAGCTACTCAGGAGGCTGGGGTGGAAGGATTGTCTGTGCCCAGCAGTTCTAGGCTGTGGTGAGCTATAATCACATCAGTGCACTTCAGCCAGAGCAAGAGAGTGAGACCTTGTCTCTAAAAAGAAGGGTGAGGCCGGACTTGGTGGCTCAGTCTATAATCCCAGCACTTTGGGAGACCGAGGCGAGTGGATTGCCTGAGCCCGCAGGATCAAGACCAGCCTGGGCAACTTGGTGAGACCTCGTCTCTATAATAAATAAAAAATTAGCCAGCTGTGGTAATGCATGCCTGTAGTTCTGGCTACTTGGAAGGCTGAGGCGGAAGGATCGCCTGAGCCCAGCAGGTCGAGGCTGCGGTGGCTGGGAGCCTGCCACTGCACTCCAGTCTGGGCGACAGAGTGAGACTCCAACTCAAAAGAAAGAAAGAAAGAAGGAAACAAAAGATAATGATCTGTGGAGAATTCACTGTCTTTATGAGGATCATGGACTTTGGGCTCTTTTCTGGTCTCTTGGGAGCAGGTGTGTATTTGAATGTGCTCTGCAAAATGCCAAACCGATTTCAAACCATAGGGATGTGAAAGACACAGCATTGAGTTATCTTAAATGAACCATCCATATAGGGTTTCATTTTGGACAATCATCTTAAAGGGATGGATTTTCAATACCTTAACCAATAATTTGTATTTTTATTATTAGTAGTAGTAGTAGTGTAATGATGCAGTGCTTGGATATATGCTGTTATGGAAATCAGTACCTTGTACTTGATAGAAAAAAACCAATTTATACATTAATTAATTAGGATCCTGATTCATCTTCTGTTGTGAAGAATGATCAATTGTTTTACCTGAAATTTTGTGTTTTTATAGAAACATAGTAAGATAATGAAAATACAATAGGATATTTATGTTTAACTGTATTTCTATTTTTAATTTATGATTAGGTAATCTAATAAAATAGTTAAAAAATGAAACAACATTGGAAACATATATTACAGGTACACACTTATTTTGAAGAATCCAGTTTTTTTTAACCCTTCTTGTCATAACCATATTTGTTAGTTCCAGAGTCTAATTTTTTATTTATTATAGAGACGAGGTCTCGCCAAGTTGCCCAGGCTGGTCTTGATCCTGCGGGCTCAGGCAATCCACTCGCCTCGGTCTCCCAAAGTGCTGGGATTATAGACTGAGCCACCAAGTCCGGCCTCACCCTTTTTTTTAGAGACAAGGTCTCACTCTCTTGCTCTGGCTGAAGTGCACTGATGTGATTATAGCTCACCACAGTCTAGAACTCCTGGAACTAACGATTTTGTTTGTATTGCATCCTATATGAATTTCATAGGAAAGGCAGACTCAGCCCAGGCTTTGTAAACTATCTTCTATCATCGAAACAGAAAGCTTAACTTAAACTAATGAATAACTATCCTTCACAAGACAAGTGTAATACGTGTCATGTGATATGATTTATTTGTTTTCTTCTCTTATTCTGAATGGAATTGGCATTCAGTTTTTAGTTACAAAGTAGATATCCACATCAATACAAAGAAATACACTGCCTTTTTTGTTGACATACATTTTATCACTTGAAAGCATAATGAAAGACAGTCAATGCAGTGCAGTATTATCTTCTAAAGACATTCATTAAGGAAGAAGTAACTGACTAGTAAGAACCAGATCTGTTTGAATAAGCATGAGTAACTATGTATATTTTTGGCTTTGGATGAAACTTGATGCAGATGTTGTCATGTGTATTTGTGGGTATGACAGGAACAAAAATTACAGTAATGTCCTTTCAAAGATGATTCACTGGGAACCAAGCATATGTATGTGTGTCAAGGTGTCTTTCCAGAAACTTAAAATATGGTTGTCAAGATAAAGGCTGTATGTATTCTCCATACCTAGGTGTCATCCAATTCCACTACTCTTCAAGACTCTGTCAATTATTTCCGTGTTTTCTCTAAAGTCAATGTCTTCCCTTCTACTTATTCGTATGCCTAAAAACATGCCCAAATTCCTCTTAAAAAAATAAAGAGCAAAAATTTCACTTCTCTTATACTTTCCCTGGGGTAACCATCTTCTCTCCCTCCTAAGTCTCTAGCAAACTTCTCTAAAGGTTATTGACCCCATTTGTGAAAATCCCATTTATGCTTCACCCATCACAAGCTGGCTTTTGTTCTGGTCACTCTGTAGAACGCATACTCTAGGGAGTCATCCATAGTTCTATTCCCATATCCAGGCACTCCTTTTGACATTGTTAACTGGCTTCCTCTCTTTGTGGAACACTCTGACAGTGATAATTTCTACTTATCCTACAATTATCTGACAGTGATAATTTCTACTTATCCTACAACTTTTTGGAGGCTCTTTCAGTGGCTTTTCCATCATCTCCTCTTTCCTAAACTTACTCATCCACAAAGGATCCATTTTGTCCCGTGTTTCTCTCTGTTATTTCTTCCTTGGTTATCTTATTTAATTAGGTGTCATCTCTATGGGCATAGTCCTAAAATCCACATTTCCAACCTCTGATTGCTCTCTCCAACACCTGCTATCCATCACATGGATGTTCCTCCACACCCTCATTAAAACTAAAGCCCACTATCTTGCATAAAACTGAATTTCCTATAGTATTTACTAGTTTTACATAGATAGTATCATTCTTTCACTCAGACTTGAAGTCGTCGTATAGATGTTTCTTTCTCCTCTGTCTCTTCTTCACATTACTAGCCTTGTTTAATCACTCATAGCCTCTTATATGAATTATGACTGTTTTCTCTTTCTGAAACAACTTGTCTTTCCTTCCCGAGTTACTATAGGATTGCTTTTTCTGTCAGTATAAGTACTGACCTCACTCCAAACTATTTCTATGCAGGTTCTTCCAGGAAAATAAGCATAACTTCTTAAATCTTAGTTTTGTTAATGTATCCCCAAATAAAGCCCAAACTTTATATCAAGGTTTTTGCTGTAATTTATTCATTCATTCGTTGAGCAAACATTCACTGAGCTCCAATTAATTGGTAGACATTGTGAGTGGCATTGGGTGAGAACGTCAAGGTTTTTCAGGCTCTGAGCTACAAAGACTTCCAGGACTAGGGTGAAGTAGACATCTTCAGAGAGCAGAGCAGGGCAAACCTGGAAGTCAAGACTGGGTCAAACTGAGGAACAAGGGAAGAATATAGTGGGACAAAAAGGAAATAAACTTTTATCAAGTACACATTACATACACATCCCACTTATTTCACACAACTGTCTTTAGTGGAGAAGGGTTGTTATCCTCATTTTATAAATGAGTTCAGAAACTTGTCTATGGTCACACAAGCATTAAGTGGAAGAGCCAACGTTTCAGTACATCATCACTTCTGATGATCCCACACTCTGAGTTCTTTCCCTATGTCATCCTCATCATGGGGGCCAGGATACTCATGGAAAGGAACCAGGAAGTACACAGCAGAAATTCACTGAGGCCAGGAGGAATCTAGAGCTCCACACCTCTCAGCAATGCCAGCCGCAGGTACAGAGAATAGAGAGGAGTGCTTGGGATTGGAGTCAGTACTTCGCTGCGGGGACTAGGGTGAGGCAAGAGAGGGTCCCAGGGCAAAGCATGTAAAGAGGCACTTTCTGGATAAGACGTATGTACTAGTATCCAACCTAGCACAGACTTAGATGCCTATTAAAAACTTGATAAATGCATTTTGAATTAAACAGATTTGGCACCTGGGCAATGCTCCATATTGTCCCTGCCCGGCTTCTGTGAACAATACCTTTATTGAGTATGAATAATACTTGCACTTGCAAATTAGCCAGGCAGATGAATATTTTAAAAATTATATTGAACCAAGTCATTGCTTAATTAATATAAGCAATATATTATATATTATTACATTTTAGATTGTATGTAATAATATAATATATAATAATATAAAGTTGAATCAGAATTTGAGAGGGGTATAGGCAAAAGAAAGCAGCGCCTCTCAAAATGGGCTGAGGATATGGGCATATTAGAATCTCTTGGGAGACCCTTTTAAGTTCAATGTGCTTGTCTTCCCTGTCCATCCTTGCTATGATTATAAAATACCCCTCCCAGCACGCATAGTTCTCTTTGCTAAGAACTGCAGATGTTGTGTGCTCAAGGGTTTGATGGGAGCTTGACAATGGCTTCAGATATGCAGTGCTGGGCTGGAGAGGGGGTGCCTTTAGGACTACCCTGGGGAGGAAAGCAGAGGAAGATGAGGGAAGAGCTTTTCAGAAGTCTTTAGAGCTGAATTTTATAGGGAATATAGGATTTCCTCAGCCAAGATGAAAGTTTGTAGAAGTAAACTTAATAGAAGGCTTCATCCTTACTTTGTTCTGGTGGTTGCCAATAATTAAATCCGGAATACTGTTACTCTAAAAAGAATGTTCTTGGCTCTGCTATAGGCCAAGTTGTTTTCCAGCATTGTATTATTATACCAAGTAGCTTATTACTATTAATCTACCAATAATGATGACAATAATAATGGCTATCACTTTTTGAGTGAATGAGCTATGCTATTTGCTAGGTGATTTAACTGCATTATCTCAAACCTTTATGACAATTCTGTGAGGCAATTAGTATTACATCTCTTTAAATGCCTAAATATTTCCAGGGAACTGGCAGCCACACAACAGTGTTCTCTCTGTATTTTTGACTTGGCTTGTTGACATTCTGCCCACCTGTTCATGTTCACTGTAGCCATAAACAGCGTCAAAGCTGGGTTGATATCATCCGTCCTCGGCATATGTCCTGTACACAGAAACCAGATGGAGACAACATGGAATGCTGTCCAGGTTGACCAAGTGCCAGATCAGTTTAATTCAATAAGCATTTATGGAGCTTCCAGTGGGTGATCTTCTAGATTTGTGCTCCATTAGGTGCCAAAAGGAGCGCACAAATGAGTGAGGAATCTTGCTGACCTTCCAGGGGCTCACAAGACAGAAGGGTAGAGACATATAACTTAGCTCCATGCAAGTAAGATAGTGATAGATGCTAACAGATAAATAATTTGTTTGCATTATAACCTATGCCTGAAATACCTTCAAAATCATCATTCTTTAATTCAGTTAATAAATTGGTTACTGATTGCTTTACGCCTTTGAAAATATATACATACATTTGTAATTAAGGTCAATTCAGAGTTAACCCTCAAGATCCATAGAAGCATGATTTACTAGTTCTTTCTTTTTCTTTAAAAAAAAAAATTAAAGATGTGGGTTACAAGTCAAGATTGGGTACCTAAGTAGTCTAGGTACAGATGAAGTTTGGGCCTCTCATTGACTTCACCTTTTCTGGATTAGGATCAGGCACACTTATTGATTTTATGTGCCCTCCTCTAGTCCCCCATCTCCCTGGCAGTGTCTTGCTACTGCCAATCCCTTTCTTGTAGTATTATGATAGGTATTTAGGGTCCATTTATGAGTGAGAACATGTGTTATTCAATTCTTTGTTTTTGTGATTGACCACTAAGTATGATAGACTTCAAATCCATCCAAGTTGCTGTGAAGTCCATACATTTTTTGTTCTTTGTGGCTGTGTAATATTCCATAATGTGTGTGTACCACATTTTAAAAATCCAGTCCAGTATCGATGGGCCATATGGTTGGTTCCATGTTTTTTGCTATTGTGGATAATGCTGCAGTAAACATGTGTGCACAGGTATCTTTTTTGTAGAATGATTTGAGTTCCTACGGGTATATTCCCAGAGGTGGGTTGCTGGTTCATATGGAAGGTCAATTTCTAGTTCTTTTAGGAATCACTACACTGTTTTCCATAGAGGTTGAACTAGTTTCCATTCCCACCAACAATGTAGAAGCATTCCCTTTTCTCCACATCCTTGCCAGCATCAGTTGTTTTTTGTTTTATTAGTGATGGCCATTTTTACTGAAGTTATGTGCATCTCAGTGTGGTTTTGATTTGTATTTCTCTGATGATTAGTGAGGCTGAGCATTTTCTCCTGTGTCTGTTGGCTGCTCGTATATCTTATTTTGTGAAGTGTCTATTCATATCTTGTACCCACTTTATGTTGGGGCTGTTTGTTTTTTTCTTTTTAGCACATTTGAGTTCCTTGTAGATCCTGGATATTAGGCCTCTGTCAGATATACAGTTGGCAAATATTTTTTTCCCATTCT